>JAWPHD010005956.1:0-152996 GCA_037043455.1 Cyrtodaria siliqua
ATGTAGTTTTGTTTACATTGTCTTGTCTATTTGGGCGCTGAAGACAGGATAATAGCGAGGATTGTGCGCATATAAAATCGATTCAAGCTAACCAGTAGGCCTTATTGCTTACTGACCGTTCCAAGTCGGTAACCCTGTCTTCACCACCCTTTCTGTTCTTTTTTGTGTCTTTCATTGTATTATCAAGTCCTTGTTTGCAGTACAGTTCGGACCTACGATGCCATTGTTATCGGACGCTGTGGTTTCTATAGGACCCTATATCTCATTTTTGCAGGGATGATCAGTACCAAGCCTAGTTGTACATATCGTCACCGTGTTCGGTTGAATGATTTTGGCGGGGTTATGGCCCTTTAAAGATTTGATTTAAACATATTTTATTGCCAGAAATGTTACATGCAGAATAATATCCACATATATACTATAGAAATAGTATAATGACAAATGGGTCGGGTAACAAGTTCTACCAACATTAGTTTAAACCCTTCCCAGGTTAAAGGTTTTAATACACCGAATTTGTCCGGACTAGTTATGCTGAACCCCAGGCCGGGTTTTAACGAAAGCTTTTAGGGATGTTCTGTACCAGGCCTAGTTGTGCATATCGTCGCCGTGTTACGGTTTAATGATTTTGGCGGATTATGACACTTTTACACAAACTTTATCTGGAATAGTTTTCCTGAACCCCTTACTGGCAGGAATGATCAGTACCAAGCCTAGTTACGCATATCATTGTCGCGTTCCGGTTGATTATACTTCTGTTGAGTTGCGGCTCTTTAATGGTTTGAATACACAAACATTTTTTCCAGACTTGTTGGTCGGCTTTCAACAAAGCTTGGTTGCGTATATCATCGCGTGTTCCGACTGAATGAATTTGACATTTTAATCGAACTCGTAGTTTTGGCGCAGGAGTCTTCCTTTGCCAAAACCCCTTACTGGATTTCAGTTAAACTTGGCAGGAGTGATCAGTACCAAGCCTAGTTGCGCATATCATTGTCGCGTTCCAGTTGATAAATGTTTGATGGAGTTGTGGCTCTTTGAATGTTTTAATACAAAAACATTTTTCCGGAAAAGTTCTCCTAATCTCCTGCCCGGATTTCAGCGAAACTTGGCAGGGATGATCATTACCAAGTCTAGTAGCGCATATCATCGTCGTGTTCCAGTTGAATGATTTTTGGCGGATTTATGGCCCTTTCCCCAGTAGGGGAGACATCTGTTTTTACTTAAAACAACCTCTAGTTCTAATTTGGTATGGTTATTTAGGGACTCAAGGCACATCGTAATTATATCAAACGAGTATTGACCGTATGCATAAAGGGACCCCTCTGCAGGAAACTTGAAGTAATTTATTATAACGGAGTTTCGGCCTTGTGACGCCAACCCCATCCATACCCTTTGAGATCCCAAGTTCATGTATGGTGCATTTATTAGTTATGGATGTGTATTTTCGTATTTTTGTTCTATCTGCTGGGGCCACCCTAGGGGGTAATTGGACGAAAGAGCCAAAAAATAATAAATGTGAATGCATTTATAAAACGGGTTTTGTCCTTTAGCGTAAATGGGCGCCTCTGCATTGGTATAACTTGGGGAACTTGCAGTAATTTAAATGTTCGACTGCCATAGAGCTTAGTGCAGGGCGAAGTGTTTAGTCATAAGTGCCACAACAACTAATATTCACCCCCACCTCACCACCAAAGACTCCATATAGCCAGTAGAGCGATACAGGACCTCTTGGGTCTCTTGCTACAATTTTTCCGTTCTTCTTTCATATGCCATGAGTTTTAATACACCCGTTTGCTGGGAATATGGCTGTATGTAGGTACGTTCGTCCGTACGCATTCCGCACAATCACTTTGAAAGCTAAACTCTAAAACTCACCATCATAAAACGTAAAACCCGCCATCATAAAACGTCGAATGTACATTGCACTTAGTAAGAGGGGGGACCCTATTGTTTTTCAACTCAGTAGGTCCAGGGTCAAGTCACCATGGCCTCGTATGTACATACACATTCCTCGCCATAATTTCAAATGCATAACACCCACCGTCGTGAAACTTTTAAGGGCCATTGTCTTTAGTGATAGAATGAACATTGCTTTGGGGTCAGTAAGTCAAATGTCACTGACGGTCGCCACAGCATTTTATGGAACTACGAATTCCGCACAATAACACTTTAAATACAAAAGCCAATCTTATGAAACTTGGTAGATTGTCCCTAGTACGGAACCCTTTTGGGTTCAGTAGGTCAAAGCTCAATATCACCAAGAACTCTTACAGATGTGCATTTATAGATATACATATTCTGATCGGTAACTCCCGAATTATCCCTCCTACTCTCCTAACTTCATAGACACATTGCGCTTGTTGACAGAAGAAAGCCTATTGCTTTTAGCCTCAGTTGGTCAAAGGTCAAAAATACCCTGACCTCATATAGAAAAAATAGTTTCACGCGATTACTCATTTTCTTACTATAACTTGTGAACTATAACTGTACTTTTAGGATTAGTAGGTCAAAGGTTCATGCCACAATGAATAGTTCATTGAAATCGGTGTTCGCTATGTAACTTGTGTACTTTCAAACCTACAATATTGAAAAATTATACAACTTGTATCTATTAACGACACTTACTATTTTTATGGTTAATAGTGTTAAGGTCAAGGATTCTGTTGCCTAATCATGAATAATGCTTTCCCGACTATTATTCATAAAAGTTATTTAGATGTTTAAACGGCAAGCCCTATCAACTTGTCAATCAGTAGGTCAAGGCCATTTTCGTCTCTATCACGGGGTTTATAAATGGAAAATATAAGAGATTTAACAATAACATATTTTTTCCAAAGCAGTATAATATTGACACGTTGAAACAAACTTTTAAATAATACGGAATTTAACCAAACCATTAATGAATATTAAAATATTAAAAAGTAGGTCAATGGCGGTCATAATACGTATATATTGTAAGGTCCTAGATACAGGCTATTACGAGTATACAAGTGCGGGGCATAGTCAACAGAAACCAGTGGCGGATATCCGAAAATATGGCTACTTTCACTGTGTGAATGTTGACACATGGCAGCGAAACAGAGGAAGTTTCCATAATGAAGTTTAGCGAATATTTCCACTGACAACTGTTCTTACCTGTGCGGATCAATTAATAAGCATCCATATTTCACTAATTCATTTTGTTTCATAGCATATCTTGCGTAAAAACACATAGATATAGATTTTCTGCGCATCTTGGTCTTCACGTCGAATTCTAGGTTGAGGGGAAAGGCTATTCCACCAGTTGGGATTACGGGGTAAATATACATAATTATTACTTAAATGTTTTAATTTTTATTTATCAACAATACAGTCAATTTAATATTAACATAGCAATGCCAACTATTTGATTTGAAGTATATCGGCGTAGTCCTTTATCATTTTTAGCATACTAAGCGTCATTAAGCTCAGTGGGGAGTAAAATGTAACAGCTGTTTATTACGTCATGAAATCCTGCAAATTACACTGTTCTCCGACAAATTCCGATAGCGCCCATATATAAGCACTGGAAGCGGGCTATTCAAAGTCTTCTGCCACAACATATCGAGAGGAAAGCCACGCAAGCTCATTTAGATATTCAAGAAGTCAAGTTCTGAAGTTGCATCCACTGATTACAAGTGACCAAGTGAACAGTACGACAGAAACGTAAGGGTGGAGGCCGATGTTTGGTTAAACAGCTAAGTTGCTGAAGTTTATCGAGTTTTTTCATCGTTAGTTTGTAAGTTCACTTTCTTTTGTTGTTTCAAAGTTATTTTTCAGTCCACCGCTCGGTAGATTTGGTGCCGTTTGTAGAAACAGACTATAACAGCAACCAGCGTTCGAGGTCAGAGCGCGACGATGTCTTACTATTTTTAGACTGCTTATTTTCATGATGTTCGAATCTCACGTTTAAACAGCGGGTCCTCGTACAGCTTCAGATGATGTCCAGCGTCCTGAAATGATGAAGAAACATAAAGTTTAGTTATGGTTTTGTTGTGTTTATTTGTTCACTTTTCCTTGTAAAAAAAGTGCCATTAAGGGAACGTGAGCTAGTAATGCTGGCTATTATGCACCAATCTTGCCATGTTCGTCCGTCCGTCCGAGTGTCTGTCTCGAAAAAATTGTGTGTTTATAGTTACGGGTAAAATGTAATAAGTAAGAAAGTAAAACTAGCAACAACTATTTGTTATACTATAATCAACACATTTATTCAAATACAACAATGCAAAATATTCACTTACAGAAAATACAAACAAATGGATCCAGTATTTCTTTAAAATCCGATATACGAATAAAGTCCAGATAGTATTGGCAAGTGTCCCTTTTATATAAATTGTCAAGTTTCCCTTTAATCCAATTTCACTTCAAATCTTTCATGGTTTATTAATTCATAAATAGTTCAAATGTCCAAATAATCCAATGTCACTTTTATTATAGATGAGCACAGTACTTATTTTATTCTCTCACAATATGTTTTTTTTTTATTCATGGCATCCAATAATTTCGTTTTATACTGAATTTATACTCAATTCAAATAATATAAATACTGAAACCCACAACAACTGTAACAGGTTGTATTTATATTGTCATAGAATGTCATAGAACATTTAGAATATTCCAGTAAAATAAACCAGTTATTTTTAAATAACCTTAACAGTCATATGATGCCTCACAGAAGGTCATAGAAGCTTTAGAATATTCAAATAACCTTGAATACGTCATATGATTTGTATTAATTACATGATGTAAACAATAATTTAGAAATCACTAGAATATTACATAAACACTGGATGTCAATCAAACAGTCTGGCATAAAAATCAATGGTGCACAATCCAGTTATTTATAAATATGCTACTAATAGAAACAACTTGTCAGCTGGGACAATAAACATGTACACTTATATAGCACTCTATACATGAGGGTAACAATATCTCCTCCCACAGCTTTCAACCGATTGTTTTGAAACTTTACAGGTTGCTTACCTATGATGCCAAGATGTGCATATCGATTCGACGTCAAAATCGACCTTGTATTACAGGAGCTACGGCCCTTTTTCGTTAAATTTGAATTTTCGAACTAGAAGTTTTCAAAAATTCAGTCATTTTCAAAGTCAAATTTTATGTTAATTTTCGTTGAAAAAGAAAAAGAAACCGACGATTAGCAAAGAAAATGCCTGTTCCAAATGTTTACCTTCATACATGGCCTATCAGACTACTATAACCTTAAACGACAATTTACAAGCGTTTTTCTTTTAAAATTGTATTGCAGTTATTTTTATATTTGAAGATTTTTGCTTCAAAACATCATTCTCTACCATTATTGAACATACGGATGCACCAAAATTAGGAAGCACATAAAAGTTCATGTCATAATGTTTTATGTCGAATGAATCATTAGACTTGACATTAAAATAAACATATTCGACGATAATGTCAATATATTTGATACATTTACAAAATAAAAGTGTTACGCTATAAGTCGAACTCCTCCCGTACTAGCAGATTGGATTACTAACTACTACTATATTAAAACATGTTTTTTCTAGAGCAATACCGGGTGGAATTCACTTCTTCATAATCCGTATTAATTGTTTTTTAATTGCTTCGCTATGAAAGTGTTTTAAATCATCTTTTAAATTAGCTAAACGATGATGTTAGAACATTTCATAAGTTTCACGAACCACTTTTTAGCATTTTCTTTGTGATATTCCACCGACAGACTCTATACCCACAGACAGATACATACAATTTCATCTTTGTACATGCACATTGAAGTTGTACACACCCTATGAAGTTGTTTTGGATGAAACGACATAAATATTTATATCTGATTATTTTTACTTTTTTTTTCCACATGAAACAGATAATATAATACTCGATCTTACTTAATTTAACTTCACTTAGCCTTTAAATAGTTTAAATACAATTTCTCTCTTTGATAGAGAAAAGGGTGTGTAATTGTATATGTACAGTACAATTGTTGTAGAATCCACTATTAAATGAAGTCAACAGTTTTCCATTTATATTGAATTTAATAATTGCACGAACACGACAAAACCGTTTAAAGAAAGCTGTGTGCTATACTTGTGTCATATTTTATATTTTAGAGACACACACTCTATTTTAGCTGGAGGGGAAACCACACAGAGAACGACTGAAGCCATGCATTATAACTGCATGAGTACATATGTACCAAGGAAGCCAAAATTTCCTCTATGGACAATACTTTATGACCAAGGATTGGTGATTTGGGTTTTGGGTTTTGCAGCCTATTTGGGTTTTAGGTTTTTCAGCCTATTGACAGTACATTTAGAACCAATTATGATGTAGAATGAAGATGCAGATGATGCTGATGACGATGAAAATGAAAACGGATGCTCATGAAGCGTAGGACGGTGACAATCAGACTAGTTTCTAGCCATGGCTTGAACTCACAACATAATAATAATAATATAATAATAATAATAATAATAATAAATTCTTTATTTCATAAAGGTACAGTTCATTAAGATTATACACATCATTGCACAACACTTCCATGAGGCCTTCTAATAACAACAGCAACAATACTAATAAACAATATCAAGTGAATACTTGCACATAACATTAATAATATGTTACACGCTGGCATACATAACAAGTATTCACTATTAACGCAACTTAATTTGAGCAGAATACCTGTTATCTTGAAATAGAAATAGTTTATACTTGTATTTGAAAGCATAAATAGAAACAGAAGTCCGGATTTTTTCTGGGATTGAATTCAATGTCCGCATAACAATATAGGTAAACTATTGTTTTAAAAAAAATCGGATTTAGGTTTAATGTCATGTTTAATGCATGATCTTAAATTAAATATTTTCCTTTCGAAACTGTTATAAATGTACTTATGTATAAATGTTATGTTATGTTATGTTATTTAATATGCTCTCTACAGCACACATATTAAGCATGACTCACTGCGTACTTGCCTCTTCTCTGTATATATGTTTTGTCTATTTACTGTAGAGGCAATTGTGTATTTACTGCAGAGGCAGTCTCTGTAACTTTCGTAGCTTGGATTAACATGTATTAAATATTAGTTAGAGCACATAGCCAATGTCGTTATTATAGCTCATGTATAACATATGGGTGTACCTAAGATTATGAATTGATTTATAAACTAAAACACCTACTTGAAATTTACATCTTGCTTCAAATGACATCCATTTTGACTCATTGAAGGTGTATGTAAAGGATTTTATCAAAATACAGCGTACAATGCTGTTTGTAAAGTAACAACCTTTGTAAAATTTGATTTAGTACAATTACTACCGAAGATAGAACCATATTCAAATATTGGAACTAAATATGCACTCTAAACTAGCTTTTTCATATCAGGTGTCAAACATTTAGATATTCGTCTTAAAAGAGTGATTTTACTAGATATATGATTACAGACTTTGCTTATCTGAACATCCCACTTTACTCTTATTTGCCCCGGGTATAAATTTCTATGTAATATTCGATATAAGGACGAAAGTAGTCTATATAACCGTTAGAGTCCATCATCTGAACTAGAAGGAGCTCAGGCATATCGCTGTACAGAGGAGATATGACCCTAGTGTTTTGGGAGGTGTAGGATACCAACTTAATACTTAGGTAACTGTGGCAATATCCAATAGCCCACAGTCCGAGCCGAAAGTCCATAAATGAAAAGTGTATGTCCGAAGAGATGTCGGTACATGCTTCCTAGAGACTGATAGAAATAAGTATAAAAGTCGAACAGGAAATGCAGCTTTCACAGAACACAGTAAACCCAAAAAACACGTTAAACGACAAACATGAATGGCTTGTGATACTGCGTCATAACCTGTTCTCCCAGCTAAATTCCATTTTGTTTATTTCGCCCATTGTTTTCTCGTTTCGGGCAAAGAGTTTTGTTAAAAACTGGGACCATACGCCGCTGGCCATGGAATGGTGTGAAAACACCTCATTGAAGGTCCCATGTTCACCGTCATATGCATACCATCTTCGAGATGGCTCAAATTTCTGTACTATTGGCATTTTAAATATTGATTTCTGCTCAGCCCGGGGCTATAGGGCGTGAACGGTAGCTAGCAGTTTTCACTACCGTTCATGGACAGTCTCAATCAACCCGAAACTGCAGCATGTTTTGTATTTATCGTGTTCGACGATTTCCAGATTTCTCCTTACATACTTTTTTATATATCACAGTAGCGTTGTCTGTGCAGTGTGGCGGCGGTAAAATGACTCTCCGAGCTTGCAATCAGAACTGTTATTCATTCCGATTTTTGGAGATCGCTGAACCCGATATTTACATTTATCGGTGCTACATTCTCAAATATGTTTGGTTTCTTACTTGAATTTCGAATAGGTGGTTCCACTTCTCCAGCCTTTGTAGGTTCTGAGTATTCTTGACTCACCCTTAAGATATGTTGCCTGCTTTTTAATTTATTCTTTTGACTGATACCTGTCATTCGCAGGCTTCATAACCTGTGCTCCCAGCTAAATTCCATTTTGTTTTTTTCGCGAAGGTTTCATGTCACCGTCATATGCATACCATCTTCGGGATGGCTCAAATTTCTGTACTATTGACATTTTAAATATTGAGTTCTGCTCAACCCGGGGATAGAGGGCGTGCACGGTAGCAAGCAGTTTTCACTACCATTCATGAGCAGTCTCAATCAAACCGAGACTATAGAAGAGGACATGCTTATGTTTTCCAAATAAGATTCGGTTTAATGGTTCTTTTTTCTGTATGTGTTTGTGGCTGACTGTCTTCCTTGAATGCTGCTTTTCCTGTTCGATTTTTATATTTACATTTACAAGGATGGTGAGATCAGCTACTCCCGAGGATTCACTCCCTGAAAATAGCTCATTGGGGGAAGAATTGGAAGAAGCTGGCGTTTCAGACATTCCACTGACTGCCTGGCTTGCAGCAGCCCATCCTATAACCACAAGCAAAAACAGGTCAATGTCATCAATTAGTGTTTCCACCAGAGTAAATTCAGTTGACCACTCTTCCGTGTCATTGATGTCACTTGGACACGTTCTTGCACAGCACCTTTCTACAGTGGACGTAACAGTCAACCAACGCCCTGGCATTATAACATCACAGTGCCGGTATCATCAACATGTGCACCATTGACAATGCCATTAGTGAGAGTATCGTCAACAGCTTTGATGAACGTAACAACATGGACCACAGCATCTTCAGATCTTTCCAACTTTTCAACAGTGGATATCGAACGGCGACATGTCCAATACAAACACAACAAGGACTAGTACTTCAGTAGACACTCACTATGTAGCGCAGTCTTCTTCATTATGTCAGAGTGAAATAACTCCAACTACTTGGTGTTTGAATACCAATTCCTCTCTGCAGCAGTTTAGGGTAATAATACCCATGCCTACCATTACCTTAAATACACCTACCCTCCAGTTGAGACGCCTCTGCTAGATGAAAGACATGAGAACATGTTGTCAGAGCAATTAGCTGAAAATACAAATTTAGACTATTTTATCTCTGGACAAATTCATAAACATCTAAAGGAAACAGAAAAGTCGGCTGAGAAAAGACAAATAGAGGATCCAGCAGAAAATGATGAGCCAATACTGAAACGGTCAAAGGACGGAAATGGGCGGGAGAAGGTCGCTAAAGCTATTGCAAGTGGGAAGAGGGAAATTGTCGAAGCATTGGAGAGAAATAGTAGAGCGGTGAGATGTCAGGATAACACGCTGGCCAGGGTCGTTGAGGAGTCAGGATGAGCAGTATAATGGAGCGTGCCAGGGAACGAAAAAAGAAGAGACGTGAAGGACTGAAAAATAGAGACCAGGAGAATAGACTGTAAATAATAAGAAAGTTATAAATAAACAATGACGAAAGGGCTGTGCCATTTTCCTTTAATATATAAACAGTTATTTGACTATTTTACAGTATTTGTTACGGGTTAATAACATTATATTATTAAGATTATTTGAGTGAGTTTCTAAAAGAACTGTTTACTGAGATGCAAATTTTTATATTAATACAGTATTAACGTTCATTTAAATGACATATGATGTGCTTTAATGTCTATTAGATGTGCTATGAAAATAGAGATGACTACTGGAGTTATTTTTCGAGAATGTGAAACTTATATGATTACGAGTGAGTTGATAATGAATCTTTGATACACAACTTATTTTCAATATTTACAGTCTTGTGAGTTTTGAAGTGCCTAGTGTTGACTTATGGTGTCTGGACAGACAATGTAAATGAGTACATGTGATGATGTGTAATCAGTTTTCGCGACTTGACACTGTTTACAGTGATGATAACTGTTGTCATAGTGCAATGGATAGTCTATTCTTATCATTATTTTATCAAAACTTAGCTTACCAGCTAATTTAAGTGTTATCCAATGAAGTATTTAATGTTTTACTTTTCAAAGTTTAGAATGTTGGTTGCAATACATTGTGGGCGAGCGTGTTTACATTCTATTTGCAGTCAGCATCGTCTTTCATTTTTGAAAGCAAGGACAGTCAAAGGACAAACGTTTGGTAGATATCTTATTTAAATAAATAATATTGTTCATGTTTAACTGTTTTTATGCGCATGTTTCATTCAATTTAAGTCTGTAAATTAAGTTTTCCTAAGAAGAGGGTGTGTCTAGGTTAAAGGTCATGCAACCAAAACATCGGGAGCAGCCAATATTTATGGGCAATTTTTGTTGGTTGTTCGAATCCAGATGTTTGGTCACTTTCACCCAGATTTGTGGTTAAAATTCTGTCATTTTAGGAGGGAGAAAAGTACAAAATTTAGAATCCAGCAACTGTGTCAAATTTTAAAAAGGAAAACCAACTATTCTGTTGGACTGAAAAGAATCTGGAAAATTAAGTCAATTGTAACATTATTTAAAGCAGATTATTTAAAGTTGTTTAAATCTGTTTCCACATTGGTAACTGTAAAATAAGATGTTTACGAGGACAGAGTATTATTCAGAATATTTTACGTACAAAATACTTTTCATTACGTACGAGCAAGTCATCAGTGTTCATCTCAGTTTAATGGTATGGAGTTAAAATTCTCACGTGAATGTTCGCGTTAATTTTTTGAAAATATTTATCTACCGTAATCGGTGAGAAAGAACATGTTTATATATTGTTAAGGCATTTTCATTGATATTGTGATATGTAGTGTTGAAGAATTGAATATCATTGCATTTGAATTTATGAGAGTTATTGGAATATTTTATAGACATTAAATTTAATAATAAAAACAATATTAATCAATCACTGATAAGAAGATTCACAATCTAGGATTTTAAGAAGATTCAGTTTATTACCGCGTGTCCTGACAAGCGCGCAATAGTATAGGGGTGAAGTGACTGAAAGCAGCTGTTGTTCTTTTTTTTAAACACATGCGAAAAACACAGATGGTAAATTGCATCGTCTTAATTGTATAAATTCATTTCGAAATCCCTCAGTGTACGAGAGAAATAATTTAATTTTATTTTGAGGTCGGGGTCATTTGAGGTGACAAATGAAAGTGATCACTTTAGAGAAATAAAAGGCAGACCATATAACTTGTGTACTATACTCCTGAAATAATTTAAGGACTATTTTTTAGATTTTGGTGATTTTTTAAATGCTGTAATTGAGCAATTTACTGTCTTTTTGCAATGTTTAAGTTTAGTTGTGTTCTTTTACAATTGTTACATGTATTACCTATTTATATGAATATGAAAGCCATAATATTAAAGATTAAGTAAGTAATTATTGCTGTTCTATAGTGTGGTACTTAAATTATTTTGAGGAGTATAATTATATATATAACGCACTTGCACATATCTAAGTGCTTCGATAATTATTAAGAATTACTATATAATTTACTTTTGAGGTACACTGTATACAAAGGGGATTCCCCGTCTTTTTCCCGTTCGAGTCTGCGCATGGGCATTGAACTTAATAGCCACAAGGTTAAACATGGATCAAACGGTAAGTTCAACTTTATTATGCAGTGATAACATTTGTACTAAGGCATACGGTATTTCACTTTTATGCGAATTATCTGTTAACTAACATTGTTTATAAAGGTATGTGATATGTGTGAAGTAGTTTCAACACAAATCGAACATGCCTTAAAAGTTGGTAAACTTTAGTTAAAGGTACGCATAATTTACAAAGTGGGTGGGGTAGTGCAAAAATTAAAAATCAAAAGGGCAATTAAACAAACTATGTATGAGGTAATATGCTATATTTAATATTAAAACTGAACTTGTTAAGTCACAATCGTGCAAATTCTTATACCTGTATTTAATTTATCATTTTTAATTAAAACTCATCAAAGAATCACACATGGGACACATATTTGGAGATTGTGTTATTCATCGATCATTTTCAGTTGTTACACTTAATAGTTATAACGGAATTATGTCTTCAAACTTTCGAACGAATCTAGACTATAGTTTGTGATGTTTCTTCCTTATATAATACTGTTTATTAAAACGCCCGGCTGACACAATACAATGAAACAAATCCCTTGGTCTCCACTTTCCTTTATCTATTTTTGTCGCGATCTCAAAACCCAAGGCCAAGCGCATGTTTTTTTAGTAACATTAGCGGTTTTACCTAGAGCTATATATACATACACACCACACACATTTATGACATACATATTATATAGGTTGTTTTCTCAAATATAATACAAAATGAGTTAATAAATTGCATAATAATGTTACGTAATTATGTATGCTACATATACATTTCATTTCCGTTAATCTTTTTTGCGAATTTACAATTGCATAATGAAATATTGACGTTTAAGGGCTGAAACTATAGCATAGGTTAACAAAATTGATAGTTTACTGTCAATACTATGCAGTGCGCTTTAAAGTTTAGCTTTAGACACACAGAAAAATTACCGTACGACATGGGGAAGCATTATTCTCCATGTCCACCGCCATATGCATGCCATCTTCGGGATGGTTAAAATGTTGTACTATTGATTTTATGAATATTGAGTTCTGCTTAACCCGGGGCTAAACCGAGACTGCAATAGTTCGTATGTGTCGTGCTAGGCCGTTATCAAAGGTCCATTATCATAGTCTTTTTTATAGCACAGTGGCGTTGCTTGTGCAGTGTGGCGGCAGTAAAACTTCTCCCCGCGCTTGCAATCAGTACTGTTATTCATTCGATCTTTGCAGATCGCTGAACCCGATACTTACATTTAGTTATCGGTGGTACATTTTCAATTTCTTTTGTTTTCTTACTTAATTTTTGATTCGGTGGTTCCACTACTCCGGCCGATAAAAGGTTCTGGGTATTGTTTAACCACTCATAGGATATGTTGTCTACTTTTTATTTTAGTCTTTTGGCTGTTACTTGTGATATGCAGGCTTCATAACCGCTGCTCCCAACTAAATCCCATTATGTTTATTTTGCTCTTCGGGGCTTTTAATTTTATTAGATACTGGGACCATACGCCGTACGACATGGGGAAGCATTATACTCCCTGTCCACCGCCATATGCATGCCATCTTCGGGATGGTTAAACATGTGTACTATTGATTTTATGAATATTGAGTTCTGCTCAACCCGGGGCTAGAGGGTATGAGCGGTAGCTAGCATATTTCACTACCGCTCATGAAAAGTCTCAATCAAACTGAGACTGCAGTATTTCGTATGTGTCGTGCTCGGCCGTTTCCAAAGGTCCATAATCATACTCTTTTTTATAATAGTGGTACAGTACCATTACGTTTGATTGCTGCGGTTCTGTAGAACTATTTTCCTCTTTTGTGAAGAGCTCGACTTAGGAATCACTTTTGCGTTTAGAGTAAGTGCTGCGTCTGTCTGAGTGTTTGGATTACGTCCACAGTAATTTACACGTTCTGTTCATATTGACTTTATATTTATTGACTTTTAATATATGTTTATATACTTTTTTAAAGTTTCTTGGAAATATATATTACATCTTATTAAAAGTCTAAATCTCAGGTTCTTTTGGTGAGATAATGCTCAATTGCTCAAACTGCAGCAGTATGTTCCACTTATCGACCTGATAAGGGATCTCATGTTCCTACCGATGTGACCTTATTTGTCGTAAACATAGGTAACGTCCGGTTTAAGGTACTCATTCTGAATCTCAGATTCTATTGGTGAGATAATGTTCACGATACATCGACCAAAATGCATCAGTTTGCACTTCTTGCTGACCTGAAATGTCATTGACAACTATGTTTTAAAAAGCATTTACATATACGAAAAAGCTTATGTTGTATAAACTGGGTTTGGTTTGTTAAGAAAAGAACATACTTGTCGTGAAAAAACATAACGTTAACACGACGACTTATTATGTCTAGCCTATTTTTGTTTTGGTTGGGGCTGGGTGGGTGAGGTGGGTGGGGATTGGGTAGGGGTGGGATATCATTTGTTTTGATAACTGTAAAGACATATAAAGTTTTTGCAAACATACCAAAACAGACATTTATGTTTTTCTTTATTTGTGTTTTGGTCTTAATTTGTATTCAAACAATAAAGAACTATCAAAATGTTTTGTATTTAGCATAGATAAAATGTTTACTTGACTTTCTTTCTTCATAAAAGTAAAGTACAAAGTATTTCAAGCTATATCTTAGATAATATTCAACATAGCAATGCTTAAAACAAATAACAACAACAAAAACAACAAAACAAATCGTAATCGGGCCTCAATGTATTTACCTGAGTAATCAGTTAGTGAACATGTAAGCAGTAAATAAGAAAGGTGTTCATGTTTTTCTCAATGAACATGTAGCGTTGGGAAATATTTACTTTAACCATGTTAACATGGATATCCAAACTTGCATTAAGCTAAATTTTATTTAGATTGATAACATCTGTAACTGATTATAATTTGTTATATTTTTTATACTGAGACATTATTTATTATCTTACATATCAATTTTGTTTCTGTTTATAACTGTATATTTGTACATGAGTTATTATATTTGTTCACGTTTCAGGAAGAGAACGTGACTAAAGTACATAGAGCGTGTGGAAAGCGGAAAGTAAGGTTAGTTTTAATTAGTAATAAAACAATATAGTTAGGTAGATGAACATATGTAAAGTAAACGAAATTTTAGGAAATAGGTACAGTTACAAACTTTTAAAGTTCTTTAACTTTAGCACACGAGGAAAATATAAGACATACTATAATGTGTTAAGGCACATTTCATGAAACTAAAGACTCATTCATACTAACGATTTAGTAACAGTTAAAGTAGCTTTGTAGCTTTAATTAAATACTATACGAGATTCAATTACCGTATTGTCTGGTGAACAGTAAATATTCAAGAAACGTAAGGCCAATGCTTCCAATAATCTTAATAATGGTGTTGGATTACAGGTACATGTAATATAGCACACATACATCACTATGTATTTGATACTATACACATTTAAAATGTGCTTGCTTGTTTATAAATGTATAACCAACATTGTTCACTATTTGGTTACAGACCATCCCATTTTTCATTGCAGCATAGAACAAAACGAAAAAGCAGATGATGATGAACCTCCAAAAAAGAAACGGAAAGACATCTATGGTGAGATCCATCCACCTGTCCGGGACTGTTCATCCGTCCACCACATCTATCGATATCAAGAAGATTACCATTGACAGATCGATTGATCCATCCATTCCATCTACTAAAAATCCATCAATCCATCCGTCCATCCACCCACCCACCAATCTTATATTTGTCCATCTACATATCTACACGTTTCTTGACAAGTTTCTTTCGTCATGTGGGAACAAGTTGAACAACCCCATGCTTTATACTGGATATTTCATTTCGACAAACGAACTTCAAGTTCCACAAAGAAAACATGTTTGAATAATTTATTATATTCCCGAGTCTCGTAAAAGTTATTTGTTTTTTAAAGTTTATTAACTGATACACTCAAGTGATATGAAAACGCAACACGGGAATTTCCGCTATATATTGTATGTACAATATGCTGCTTTTAATCGAATGGTACATGACTACGTAAGACCTTTCCTTTTGGAAAAAATACTAAAACAACAAATAATACAGCAAATAGTATTCCTTCAATGTTTCATTATTCACAGAGTACGCGTTTGGCTCAATCATGTGAGCAAACTTAGGATGCAACATTTTGCAAGTTATTTACGTTAAATACAGTACTGAACTAGCTCAATTTTTCAAAGAGCTACTTCAACATTTATGAAGTTCTTGCTACAAAGTGTAGTGTGATTAAAACGTCTACAACATCACAGTTGTGTCCTTTCTCTAGTTAACTGCAACTTTCTTTTTAAAAAACATCTTGGGATTTCTTTGGAATATTATGTGCAATTAAGTGTGCAGTATATACAATATATAGCGGAAATTCCCGTGTTGCGTTTTCATATCACTTGAGTGTATATCAAGGTTAATAATTTACATTCTTTAATTTATGTTTATACCGCAATATAAATGATATATATTTGTTATAGGCAAACCAGCAAACCCACCATGCTACAGTAGGAACAATAGAAAACTCGGAGACATGTGGCGGTTATTAGAGGAAGGATTACAACCGGACTTGGTAATTTTGTTTAAACATTGGGCAACAATCAACATCACTTTCATTTGTATATCATAGGTAGTAGGTCCAGTAGGTAGTGTTTTTTTAATCAGTTTAAATGGACTCACATGCAATTAAAGATGGAATCAAAGATTAAAACAAACTGCAAATTAAGAGATTGTGTTATAAAAGTTTTAAAAATGTTCAATGATATATTTAAATAATGCTTGAACAGTGAAAACAAAACACAAACTAAATGTAACCTTAAATAACTACAATAATATGTACTTTAGAAAGACACAGTTTACAGACGTACGTGTATAGAACAATGTGAAGAAGATGATGATCCTTTAGAGAAGAAATTGAAAACATTATTAGACGGTGAGATACATCCATTTATCTGTACCGTTCGTCCAACCATCATATCATCCACCCTCCCATCCATCCATCCATCCATCCATCCATCCATCCAATCCATTCATCCATCCATAAATCCATCCATCCATCTTAAATTTGTCCATCTACAGATACGTTTCAGTCCATCAGTCTAACCATCCTTCCATTATTATCATAACTTAAATCTGCTTACACAAGGAAATAATGCATGGAAAGTACGTTCAACATGTGTGTCGTCTGCTATCTATGCTAAAATGTATGTCTATCCTTTAGATGCTCTATATTAATTTAAATAGTATTTGCATTATTTTCAATTCTTCATCGTGTTTTTCGTTTCAACTATGTAATACTACACCATTTAAGGTGCTAATTTAATATGAATACTACAACATCTAATACAGTGTAATACCATTGCAGGTCTCTCACCGAAGTCGTTCTCCCCAGGAGCAAATGTCAACGTGACGTCACCTGAATCGTTCGATAGCAGAACAAGTAGGTTCATTTTGTCATGCGATTCATTGTTGATGTGTTGAAAACGTTGAAAACATGTACGTAGTACATATTTTAACAGAAGTTTGGATTACAATTTTTAAAAGTGGAAATGCATTTTTAACAAAAAAACATTCCAAAGGTAATAGTGTTGATAATGTGTTTACCTTAAAATGTACTTATAAGTTGTTAGATATAAACAGACCACTGAACAAAATAAATCCAGGAACAAACATTTCCCGTCGAAGACTACAACAGATATATTTTGACAGTTTTAGTCCTATTTACAATGATTTAAACTATAAGCAACACGAAAAATAAAATGTCAACATTTACATTCTTTTTAAGACGAAGCCGAGACGTCAGATAAATCTGATTTGGAATCTCTACACTTTAAAAGTTGGTCACCAGGCGTACAAACAACTTCTCCGAAGATTTTTCACAAATCTTCAAGGAAAAAGGTATAACTAGACTAAGAAACCACTAAAACTTACTTGGTAGTTTTTTACAAACGATGTAACGTTGTGAATATTCTTGACATAACTCTCAACTTATACTCACATGGCATATCGTAAGAAGTGTAAATTTAAACAGTGTTTTCATTATTCTTGTAATATCTATACTTAAATCAAAGACTGTCATGTCCATTTAAATGCATGCCAGTTCACCGAAATGGTTGCTCTCAAAAATGCCAGAGTAGAGACAAACGAATATTAGTTCAAGATTGGTGTGATTGAATGCAGGCTGCTTGCATCGATTAAATATGATTTGTTTCTAGTTTCAGCAGGAAGTCAGGCTTAAAAAACGACCATGCGAGTTCATTACAAATATTTGAAGGAAGAGCTAAATCCCAACGAACTAGCTGACTCTCTTTTTGAAGACGAATTAATAGATCATGAATTGCTTGAACACATAATGGAAACAAAGAACAGAAGGCGGAAGGTGGATCTACTCCTTAAAGGACTTGTTTATGCAGAGCAACAACATTCACAGAGAAATATTCGCGAAATGTTGTTCAAATCTCTAAGGAAAACAGGACATGGCCACGTAATTGTCAAACTTCAGAAACGGGCAGAAGTGGAAGATGAAACAAGTAAAAACACCACTAACATAATTTGATAATGAACAACTAATTCACAGTTTACATTTAGTATCTTTCCTAAAACTATTATTTAATGACATCAAACTATTTGCAAGCAGTCAATAGTTAATTTGAGCAGTAACCATGTTTAACATGTTTAACGTTGTTAAAATATATTTTTATAATTTCAGGGTATCTATCATTGGTCACCTCATTTGAATTGTTGAACAAAATGGAGAAAGAGATAAAAGAGGATGTTGAGCCACTGCAGTTTATAGATGATATACTTGTCCTTGGCGGAATATCTTTTAGCGACCACGAGGACATATTGAAAATAGTTCACAGAAGACAAAGAATTGATGCACTTTTTGCTATTTTAAACACCGGACCGAAGGATAAAATTGTTTACTTTGTTCAACCAATGAGGAAATTATATCCGAAGATCTTTTCTTCATATTTTGAAAACTGCCATATAAGGCACCAAGGTAATGTAATACGCTATGCATGTAACTCACAATCAAGAAATATGTTTCTGTTATCCCATAACATACAGTTATACCAGCATCTTGTGTTATTTCTTCAAAAATATACAGTATTGGAATTTAATTTGCATATTTTCTTGAAGGCACTATGCGGTCATTGTGTTGTTTTGTGAAGAATAAGCTTCTGAGCAAAGGGAAGTCACTTTTATATTTTCATTGAGCGACGCTATGATAGTATAGTAACCCCAAGAACAGTCATTACTGGATTTAGTATATTTTCCATGTGCATTTTGTCACAAACATATGTTTGTCAGTCATTTAAGAAGATACGAGTATGTGACATGGATTTTGCAATAGTGCTCGGAGCCTAGGGCACAATCATTTTAGAGTATTTATGACATCCTGGAAAGTTACATTTCCTGTTCGTTCGATTGATTTTCCTACTTTTATCCAACCATAACGTCACGAGTTATTAAGTGATACTAATGCTATACAACCAGTGTGTACTCTTATTTCAGACTCTCTCCAATCAAGCAGTATACGTGGCAACAATTGTGCAAATGAGATATGCTCTTCTGTTCCTGGTATGTTTATTATTTATTTCATCAGCCAATCTGGTATCATCTTATCTGAAATAAAATCAGCATAACAACAGTATTTTGAATTAAAACGTTTGCGACATAAACTCTTTTGTATTATATGAAATATAAAAGGTACCCCGAATTTGACAAAATTAAATACGAATTATGTGTATAAGAACAAATAAAACACAAATTGCAATACATCTATTTATACGTAGATAGGTGTTACGTGTTTAACACGATCTGTTCTGATTAAAAGTGTTCTGATCCCCACAAGCGCTTAATAAATAACCGGATTCTACGTTTACAACTAGGCCTGGTAGATTGTTTTGCTAAATACGCTGTTCCATGCGTTATAATAGGTAATTTACAAAGAGTATGTACCTTGTCATGCACTATTCGTAAAGATACTCTCCTCATATAAGCATGTAATGGCAACAATACGCGGTTTCCATTTGAAATCAACATGTTAATTCAAACTAACACAAAAACGGATGTAACCAATTGCAAACATTACATAATAATAGGAACAATGATGCCAATTTCGACAAAATTAAACAAATGCCTTTGCAGTCGTAGGATCGGCGGCTTAAAATAAGATATGTCGGACTAGAATAAACCCATTTTGTTTTGCCTTATCGACGTGTACGTAATAATGAACCTTTTCTGTTTTCAGTTAATTTTAATCTCGGATCAACTGTTAATTGTACATTTCGTTTTGCGTTAAGTGACAAAAACATACATGCTGCCCAAGGATCAGCCAGTGGATCTGTTGTTGAAAAATCTCTGCAAGCAGTTGAAAAGAAGATTGTAAGTCGATGCAACACATGCTTAACAACAAAAGCAAAACTGTCAGATACAATTATGGAAGAATGCTTATCAAGTTTTGACAGACTCAGATTTTCGTCTATAATTGTACAAGTGAAAACATTGTCCGATCAGTCGTTGCAGAATATTTTAAAAGCTTGCCGAAGCGGAAAAGCAGCAGACTGGATTCTTAAAATGTTATCAGAAGAAGAAATTAATTTGCTATACAAGCTAAAGGCGCAGAAGGTTACGATTGAAGTATCTGCAGATGAGCCCAAGGAAGATAGCTGTTATAAAAAAGGTATGTACTTTAAATTTAGAAAGTTCAGCTTATTTTTTAAACATGTTGCTTTATATATTGTCTGCTTTTTAATTAAGTCTTTTGGCTTTTACTTGTGATGCTCAGGCTTCATAACCGCTGCTCCCAAATAAATTCCATTTTGTTTATTTTTCTCTTCGGGGCATAGAATTTTGTTAGATACTGGGACCATACGTCGCTGGACATGGAGGTGTAATAAGTATAAAGATCGCCATAGGCATGCAGTCTTCGGGATTGTTAAAATTATGTACTCTTGAGCTTATGAATATTGAGTTCTACTCAAACCTGGGCTAGGGGGCGTGAGCGATAGCAAGCATATTTCACTACTGTTCATGAACAGTCTCAATCAAACCGAGACTGCAATATTTCGTTTGTATCGTGTTCGGTCGTTTCCAAAGGTCCACTCTCATACTCTCTTAGACATGAGTATAAATATACCATTTATATAACCGTAGAGTCAAAGGCATTATATATTCGTGTTGTCATAACGTTTATACTGAGCTAGTGTTTACCCAACCTTTTCAACCAATCAGATTTCAAATACTTGCACCAATTATTTATGAAGGTTTTACTACTATCTCTCTTCATTGTTGAGAGCGTGACCTAAATAGAGACTACCAATAAACACTAAGTCAGCTACGCTCCCTCCCTTTCGGTTTCTTAATGGTGAATATTTCTTGTCATAGCCTCTATCATATACTTAATACTTGTAACTTAGTTATTTATTACCTTCGACGGAAGTAAAATGAGACAACAGTTCCGAACTTATATTTTTCAATTAAGAAGATAATAAACACAACCACTCGTATAAAAGATAAAATAGTATTATTTTCAAGATATATCTAAGTAAATGCAATTGTTAAGGATACTGTTCTGTTATGTGTATTTCCATTCAAATTGCATATAGAATAAATTGCATATAGAATGGATACAAAATATAACTCAAATATAATCAATATCTAGATTTGAAATTTCCAGTTTAATATATTTGTACTTTAAACCAGTTTAAATATGTGAATTGAAAAATGCCCCATGACTAACATTATGCTAAATACCGCGTATTTGACAATTCACTTTTATAATCAAGTTTTTTTTAAAATTATTACACATGAGTGGACATCGTCCTTAAACATTTTCTATGACCTATTTTTCATCTCAGTAAGTTCAGATAATTTGAACCGCTGTATTTGTTTACATTCTTAACGACTGTCAAAATGTAACCACATTTGAACTGGGTTCATCTCACAATTATGTTAAAATTACATTTAGTAAAAGCCAATGTTTCCCTTTAAAGAATTAGGAAAATGTATTTTGAATCATTAGCTTCTTTTTTTGTTGATTTATTTCTTTCTGCAACATTGTCTCATTAATATAAAGGGAAATGGCCAGCCATACGCTATATTTAGAATTCTGCAACATTTAGCTCCCTTTTAACATAAGCTTTCTTTTCAGAATGTGTTTGCAGAGTTAACAAAATATCAATCAACAGATATTTCACGTACCTGACGGCGAATTTGAGAGATACAAGAAAGACCATAGAAAAAATTGTAAAAACAGAAGGGCTGTCAGAACATGAGATAAACGGACTTCTAAAGTTATCGAAGATCAATGATTTGAAAACCCAAAATGAAAAGCTTCTTCGATTCCTGCTGCATGAAAATACTTCCGATGTATTTTGCTGTGTTTTGGGACAAGTGTTAAAGGACAACGGTGGACAAGATTTGATAGAGCAAATAACAGAGCAAACAGGAACTGGTGCGCATTTCTAAAAATACATTAGTAACACCCTTTACAATAATAGAGACGTATTAGTATATGGTTCTGTCCATCTATCCGTCAATCCGTCCGTCCGTATGTCTTTCACGTTTCTGCATATGGTAATTTTGCTGACTGTTAATAGCAAAATAATGTTTTCAGATATCGTATGAGAACAAAATCTGATCACACTTAAAGTTTAACTTATTACGAAACCAGGAGTAGTATAATTTTTTTAATGAATTGTATTGAGTTTTACGACTTATCAACGCATTATTGGCTATTTAGAGCCGCACCAGGGGGAGAGAAAGTATACATAGTAATCCCGCAACATGTCTTACTCTTACTAACGAATATATTCCTATGGCTATTTATCGTGCTCGGAGGATAGACTCCCCAGGTTAATTGTGTGTGGTGGAACAAGCAAGGTTTTAAGCAAGCGTAAAATAGCTGCCAGAAAAAACAGGATTATATCTGAGTAGGAACTGGAAGCTAAGTTAAAAATAAAAATAGATCAAGTCATGGGGTTTTAAATAATATAGAGAAACCAATTTGCCACGGGTACATACAAAAGAATTCAAAGAAACTATGCATTGCTGCTTACAATGTGCAATTACGAAAATCATCAGAGATCTTCGACAGCCGAATTAATCGCGTCTGTAAATGTATGTAGGGTAACATTTCTCTCAAATGCAAGAATGCTACTTAAAAGAAGTCAATGCCCTGGCTTCAGTCAAGTCGTTGACTACTTGTTTTGTGCCTGCTTTCTCCGTTTTTTATATTCATATATACATTTTCATCTTTGTGTTATACTCATGTTGCCTATTAATGCTCCCTAGATTGTAAATGGCATAAGCCTAGCTGGAATTTCTGTTTTGACTTTGTCGCGTTTTATTGGGATGGCAATAGGGTTTGAGTGAAGTTTGATACACTCTAGAACATGGTTTACAGGGGCGGATCCAGGATTTCAGCTTAGTGGATGGGGGTGGGGGGGGGGGGGGGGGGGGTAAGATTTTGGTCAAACTTACGGTTCCGTTTCTAGCCTCATAAAACGGTTGCGGAAGTGCATTGATAGGGTAAAAAAATCCGTTTTCAAATAAAAGGACTTAACAAGGTGTTAATTAAACCACTCATTAGCCATTATGCGTCGAGCGAGCGAGAAATATTGTTATACTGAGGGCGTGCATCGAAATTGTTTGATGGGGGGCGTAAGATTTTGGTCAATTTTCGGGTCCGTTTCTAGCCTCATAAAACGGTTGCGGTAGTGCATTGATAGGGTAAAAAAGTCCGTTTTCAAATAAAAGGAAATGTGTTAATTAAACCACTCATTAGCCATTATGCGTCGAGCGAGCGAGACTTTTTTTCATACTGAGGGCGTGCATTGAGATTGTTTGATATTTTATCTACAGTAACATGGACATACATGTATGAACCGGTATTTCTAGTGGGGGCGCGCCCCGAGCGGCCTTTTTGCAACTGACCTGTCCAAGTGTCAACCATTTTATGGTTGTGGTGTCGTATATTTTGCTTCTAGGTTTCCTTGTAACAATTGTTTGTTTTGAATGCATGCTTTAGGTTGACTGTGTATGCATGCTACATTTCCTGTTAAACTTTTATTTTTCAAAGAAAATGGTAAGGCATTCTTTACCATTTCTCGTATTCATTTGTGAACATGTGACGACTGTTTTGGGTATCACTGTAGATCTCCATGTGGTGGCAGAAAAATATTGCGCTTAAAGTAGTATACAACTATTTGCTTGGTTCTTGTTGAATATTTCTAAATAGACCAATATTTTCTTATTATACCCCCGCTTTCATAAAGTGAAGTGGGGGCTATATAGGAATCACGTTGTCAGTAACGTTCCGTCGCGTCCCGTCACGTAACACATTTTGTCCCGACGCGTCACGTAACACATTTTTAATACTTGCATATCTCAAACAATTTTGAATGGGTTGTTCCCAAACTTCATGTACTCATAACAATTGATGACCGTATCTCCCTCTACATCACCCATCATTGATTGCCTAATTTGTTACAGAATTACGGCCCTTTGTTAGACTTAGAATCTTCCACTCTAATATTGTATGATGACATGTTAACACGTTTTTTCACCAATCATTGATTGCCCAATTTATTACAGAAGTGTGGCCCTTTTGTTTGACTTAGAATGTTCCACTGTAATATTGTATAATGACCTATTAACATATTTTTTCTCAAACATTTCTAAATTGATTGTTCCCAAACCTCATGTACACATAACAACTGATGACCTCAGGTCCCAGTACATCACCAATCATTGATTTTCTAATGTGTTACAGAAGTATGGCCCTTTGTCTGACTTATACTTTTTCACTCTATAATGTGGCATGTGGCTTTCACTTAAAACATGTTCATGGATTGTTATTACACTTGACTTACAGTTCACACGTGATGATATGATGTGTCTTTGCATCAACGGCTTTTCGATTCTGCAATTGGTTTTACAGAATTGTGGACCTTTGTTTCACATTAAACAATTCACAGATAATGTAGACATTTATTATTTTTGATTTTGCCATTCTCTTCGGCTATAGCAAAAAAGCGGGGTTATTCATCACCTTCAGTGATAGTTCTGACAAGAATGGAACGTGTTTAGGATTTTAGACATGTTTAATCTGGCCAATTAAAGCGTTTTTAAGTGTGATCCTAGGATTCGTCTATATCCTTTCCCTCTTTCTGGGAGCGGATATTAATACATCAATAATATGTTGACGAGCCGTAAAACCAACAATGTAGTATTCTGTTTGTTTAAGATTATTTTATATATACGCTTATATTATTTATAACTTCTATCGAATTTGAAGCGTGCATAATTCTTTTAATTATTAGTATATATTTCTAGGTTAATATTTCATTTTATAAAATTGTTTTGTTGCATTCGTAACTTATATCAATACAAATATATAGATATATTACTTTTTATAGGTTGCAGATTAACAAAAGCATCTTCCCGGCGCCTCACCAGGAGAACAATCAAAGATAATTCGTTGTTCTTAAAGGAAGAGCTGGATGGAAGGTCGTTTGTAAGAGCACTTGGTAATCAAAATAAAAGCAAGCTTGTAGAAAGAATTCTGGCAAAGGAATCTAGGCAAAAGCGCACTGAGGAATTGTTGGAGTTTCTTTGCAAAGAAACTGATCTAACTTGGTTCGAAGAAGAACTTCGAAAATAGAAGCTCGATTATATTTTGGAGTTCCTACATTCACAGAAGACAAGCGAAGGTATGCGAGTGTTTTCTTCCATTTTGTAGTTTACTATACAATTTTCACTCATTTTAGTCCAGTATATATAAAGTTTTAAAACAAACAACACTTTTGTTTGTTTTGATACGTAAAAATATGGTTAAACAGACTTCAAGGTTGTCAGGTGACCTTTTAGTTTAATCATCTGTTTACCATCGATTGTAACGAAAACTCTATGAACTTGAACTTATTTGAATCACTCTCGATGTCTTCCTGGGTAGAACCAGTACTAAGTAAATACAGATAAAGTGTTTTGCTCAGGGACACAACGCATATGGCAATTGTGTGTGTGTAATTCTAAGGTTTATAGTCCGTCCGCCAACGAACACGTCAAGGTATACCTGACGCGATGGGCACAATAGAGTCTGGACTTACGCATATGGCAATGGCGGGGGTCGAATATTTTGATCATGTGTCCAAAGCTGTACCACTAGACCAAAGCGCTCCACAGGTGACGACACACGTATTGAAATGTGTTCTGTATGTCCGCGTTGCAACATATAGCAAACTAAATACTAGTATGTTATTGATTCCGGTGTTATTGATAAGTAAACATTATACAAACTATTTATTTTTCTATTTGTGTTATATCTTAAAGGAAAACACGGACATCTTGTTTTTTCACTCAACATTATTTTGAAAGCAAGAATCTGTTCATCCTGTTAAAGAGATCTAGAAAGATAATTATTGGCAAGCCAACTGCAAATAATTAAAACACATTCATAATGTTCACGTGTCAGTTCCAATTAAACTGTGGACATGAATGCATTTAATTAGGTTTCATGTTCCTTCTAGCTGTATATGAAATAGTTTGGTATGGATATTTGACGACTCGCCATGTTTGCATTGTATACATCATACATACTAATTCATATATACTAGTAGATTAACAGGATACACGGCAATCTTGGCCTTGAATTCACCAACCATTTTTGAGAATATTCTTAGACTTAAGCCCAAATATGCAAATTTCAATTACAGATATTTCTATAAATTTAAAGTATAAACGTTCATAACAAGCTGCTTTGTATAAATATGATAAATACTAATAAATAGTAACTTCGTACGATTGTTTATCTTTGAGGTCTTGGTTATATTTGTGAACGAAATTTGAGTACTTGAGCTCAAGTCTAAGAATAGTTTGAAGAAGAATTGTTGGTGATTTCCAAGACTGATATTTATAAAAAAAACTACGGCGACCAGTTAGGTTTTCTACATAACTTGCATTTCTTCATCATTAATTATAGGAATAGAATAAAACTTCTTTTTGCATAGTATTAACTGGTAATTATATTGCACATTTAATATATTTAAACATATGGTAGAATAAGACTAACACATGACATGCAATTATACAAGCAAGTTTAAAGTCAAAATTGATACTGGATACATAAATCGAGACGCTAATTTCAATGTTTGATAAACACGTCAAGACTGCCATGTGTTCCTTCAATTAAAGTTAAGAGAATTTATTTTTGTGGTTGAAGTACATCAGAATACATTTATATTGAAGTATAGGTACAAGTGAACAATATGACCACATACGCTATTTTGCGCATAACACATCTATGTAACGAAAGCAAGGCGAATCGTTTCTTAAAGAAGCTATCCCGCCAACAACAGCCAAATTTTGCATCATATGTACACCGTCTCTAAACCTACTGACTAGGAGGTATATATAACTGTTTGAGAATCAATAATCTATAAACACAATATAAACGTTTTTAACCAGCCAGGCTAAACCCCGAAACTGGAGCGTCGAATTAAGGGTTATCAACTCATAATTCATTTTACGCATATTCAATCACGCGTATTTTTAGAACCCGTGAATAAACATTTGCACATGTACATTATTATATGACCTGAACACCTGAATACACGGATTTGTAGTATAATTTTGTCGTTTATTGGCGGGTTAGTTTCTTTCAAGTCATATGTATATAGCTATGCTGCAATTTCTATATTATGCACGTATACACTTTTAGGACAGATGTGTAGTGTGCTGACTAAAATAAAGGCGAACTTCAACTTCATAGTGGATGAAATAGATCCAATGCAAATTAAGACATTTGCACTGGAAACAAATGTTGTACGGCCTGACACCTTTACACGGATAGAAGAGCAGATAACTAGAAGACAGAAAGCCGTCATGTTAGTGAAAGAGGTTATCAAGAACAACGAAGAAAAAACTGCGAAGTTGTTTCTACATGCGTTGAGACGTGCTGGCTATGAACATATAGCTAAACAGATTGAAGATGGTAAATTGTAGTCATGGATAATGATGTAGCAAACAGTAGTTGTTTAAAATAAACTTCCTTAATTCTGATATAATTATGAATCTACATGTATGTATTATTAACAAGCAGCGAATACACAATCTAAAGGCGTATTTGCAACAGAAAATACGTCATTAACACTGAGGTTGTAGAAGATTTGAGATTATAGACTAGAGACTAATAATTAAACACTATAGCATTGCTACATAACGTATGTACACACATCTACCAGTTGTGGATTTACTGGGATAATTGTGTAGAATTTTCAGTTTGATGTATAAGTTTTTTTTATATAATGTTTCAATTTAACGAATTAGGGCCGTCTTTCTATGTTTTATTTATATAATAATACGGTATATCTTGCTTAACGGATGTGTGTAAAAAAGCATCTTGTGAAGTTTTTTAGCACATTTCTAAATAGTACGCACCGTAATAAACCAGATATTCTGACATTTGTATTTTAGCAGATTCTTCCGCTACAGCAGACGTGTGCCCCAAAATTACTGCATTGACCCAACATCCTTTATCTGAGAAGAGGGGTAGTCGCATTTTTTTCAAAGGGAGCGTTGAGTTGCAGTTTGAATCTAAGTCAGGTATTCAAATGTTTATTTGTGTTTTGGTTAATTCAGTCTTTAAGATACTATTAGACACAGTCTTCAAATTGCCAGGCAAAGAAACATTTTGATGAGAAATACACATCAAGAACAAACAGAAGATACCATGCCTGACCTTAAGCTACTAAATGTGTTTATTATGGTCAACATTTACGTTGAACTCAAGTCATTAGGCGCTTTGAAGCTCACTAAACTGACTTAGAGCAAACTGGAATAATTTCGGGTATGAATCCATATGCACATTTACTAATAAATTCATCATCTTTGGATCGTTGATTCTTAATATTCCAAAGTCGAGATGATTCTGATCTCGACAGTAATCGGTACTTCATTTTGACAGTGCATGCATGGATGGGATAATACTATCGAATTATTGAAACGATTGCACATATTTTGTTGTTCAGGTGGTTTTTGTTTTGATATTAATACAAACTGAGAAAAAAAAGTAGTCCCAGAATTCATGCTACTGGGAAATATCTCCGAGTGTGAGATATATCCCAGTAGAGCTTTAAGTATATATGTAATAGTTTCGATTCACTGAATATTACTATAAATCATAACAAAATATGTAATATAAAACATTATAGCATCAGAAAATATACGGTCGGAATTTAATAAGCATTAACGTGTAACAAAACTGGATTTACTACAATATTATATTTTGAAATTTCAAATTATTGGTCATATAAATACGACAGGTCAAAAACTACACTCAAATCGGCATAAGTCCCCTTCAAGACATAAACAACATGCGTATTTTGTAGATCTCACCAGCACTGATGATGACATACTGAAGCTCTCCATTGCACGAAAAGCACGAGGATCAAACACAATACTATGCCATCGTCAATGCGCAAATCCATCTTTCGTCACCAAGTTCAAAGTGGCTCATCAAGCAGTTACAGATGACATTTCCGAAAGTGGAATATCATCTGCTAGCATGTCTACGTTCAAAAACGAAGAAAGTGTTGGAGATTGTCGTGTAGAAAAAGACCATTCTTTACACGGTACTACAAGTAAAGACGAGATAACCAAGAACTGGATTGAAACACATTTTAAAGGTAAGAATCGCGGTTGGTTCCACAAAATTCAAATTCATGTTTTAATTCATAGGTGACGAAGATGTTAGTCGATAGGTCAAGGGCCCAGTAGTAAGAACCTCAGCAATGGTCTTGCAGTAGAACTCAATTTCTAACCCATGCATCTGTATGATATTGTATTACATGGATTTCTTCAGCGTAGTTAAATATCGCTAATTATATTTGGTTAATTGGGTCAAAGGGTTCGACGTAGAAGCATGATAGGCTTTTGTACATTAGTTAAATTGCATATGGGGCAGCCCTTGACCTAGAAAGATGTCAGCTACTAGTTTTGGGTCAATACATGTAGTTCATATGGCTAGGGTATCGACACCGGTTTAAAATCGATCATCAACATCAGCACGATACCTAATCGGTTTGTCAATGCTAATTCTTATGTTTTCACTGTTGTTTTTCTTACGAATGTTTTGTTTTGGGATCATTGTATTTAATTTGCAGGGAGAACAGTTAAAGATTAATGACACATTAGGAATGAAAACAAATTTATTTTATTGTAACTAAAATATAATTCAATAGTAAGTTATTCTTTCTGATCCACATTACCGACATAACACATATGCTACGGAACAAAAGCATGAATGCTTTGCTCTGGCGCGTAGATGCTTACTAAAGTGAGAACACGCTCTATTAAAGCATGGAATCGCTTTAAAACGTTTGCCCTCTTGTCCATTGCGGGGAGACGGGGCTCCGTTCTTGTATACCATTAATATAATTTGTGATAGAGAGAATATATATATTTATCATGCAACTCATGTTTCTACTATAAAAATACGGCTACTGTCTACTAACCTAATATTTTCAACCCAAATGCTGTATTATGCTAGTGGCTACACGCACTATAATTCGATGACTTAAACAGTCAGGAATCAGCCATTTAAACTACAAACATACACAATAGTTTTATGCTTATCAATTTAGAAATTCAATATATTTATCAAAAAAAAGTATTTTGCATTTATTATCCATATTAAATATACTTAAATGCCGAAAACGTTTATTGCCAAAGTTACTTCCCCTGACAAACTATCCTCCATTTGTATTTTGACGGCAGCAGACGTAAACTGTACATTTCCATTGTTTTTCAGGTAAATTATGTTATTTGAAACAGTTGCATGATAAAAAAAGTTACATGGTTAGTAACTTAGAATTTCAGTTGTATTTTAGCTCGTGTCGAAAAGTGATAAATACTCGCCAGAGGCTCGCATTTATAACTGTTCTTACACTCGCTAAAATACAGCTGAAATTCTAAGTTACTAACCATGTAATTATTATATATTTCGTGCATGTACGATGATTATCCAACCCGAGAGTATTCCATAATTCAAGCTCTTTATGAAAATAACACGGCATTAATACGCGCTGCGAAAAAATGGATTTCAGTGAACTATTCAATAAATTGATTGAAATAATCAGACGTTTCATGCATTATGTGTTTAATTACATCACTGTTTATGTAACCTGTATCAATCAATGGACCTATGTTTTTCACACATAGTAAAATGAGAGAGTTTGAATGTAGAAAAAAACTTTATTAGCAACAGAAAAACTACGAAAGACTGGTTGCCCAAAATTCTTTATATTTATTGTTGAAATATAAGTTTATTTTCTGCATTAATAGGCCAGTCGAATACAGCTTTCTTGCATCCATCATCTACAGCTTCACCAGCCAGATCGCCAAAATCCTTCGTTGACTATACATCTGAACACAGAAAACTTAAACCATGGTTGTCTGTCCATTGCCCAAATGGAAATAACAATAAACTAGTTGTAGAACAAACATCACCAACGCGTCAGTCGCTATGGTCTCCACTAAACTCTACTGGTCAGGTTCGACGGAGTTCATATAGGATGTTTATTTGCCAGCGGGGTAACATTCACCTACGACACATATCCAAGATTGTATCAACACAATCACCGAAACTTCTTTTATCTCCTTCTTCTTCATCAGAAAGCAGCACTTTAGAGTCTGTTTTTTCAGACCATCGACAAATGATTCATAATTGGACAGGATCCAAGGTGGATAGTCCTAACGATACGGATAGTGGTGTTGCTATACACTCTCCACATGCAGAACATATGCAGAAATGTGTTGAAGAGATATACGACTCTGATGTAAGTGAAGGCTAGACATTTTGATATATAAGTATATGATAACAGTGTGTCTAATGTTCCCCCTTCTCGAACATGAGCATGGAGCATGAGTATGCGCCACTGAAAACTATTTTTCTTCTTCCAGGATTTTTTTTACCATTTGTGTATTTTTCTAAGGTTTTCCGAAATTCCCGAATATAAATTACAAATTTAGACTTGTTTGTTTCCACCTCAGATATTATATTTCCTCCTTACTCACATAACAAAATGACAAAATTGGTCCTATAGAAACCACAGCACCATAACGCAATGGCATCGTAGGTCCGCACTGTACCACAAACCCGGTCTGATAACATGTCTGGCTAGTTAGTTTTATCAATGAATACGTAATGCTTATGATCATGCTGAGGACTATTGGCAAATCAGGTCAACGAAAACAAATGCCAAAAGAGTATGCAAAGTGTTGATAGACATCCATGTTAATGATATACCTGTATATAACACTGTACAACATATTGATGTTTTGTACATTTTTATGACAGCTTACCTCTGTGATGTTTTGTACATTTTTATGACAGCTTACCTCTGTCAAACGTTTAAACGTCTTTGGTTTAATATAAAATAGTGTTATTAATGTAATCGATATTTTAAGAACAATGTTCACGTGTCTTATATGACATTATAATTCGTCTATGTTTTTTGTAGTATATTGTAGTATATTGTAAAGTTTTAAATACATGTGTATTAATCATGATCATATGTGGTTTTACTACTTATCGTTCTCCGTATGATATTTCAGAAGAAAGCATTCTAACGGATGGATGCTTACTAACCGACTAATGATAAACTGCATATAATATTCTCTAAAATATACTGAGATGGGACTATTTCCGGTTATATTTGTTTTAAATATTATTTGTACAAAGCATTTTTGTTTAAATATGAGCTATATGTATTTTTGTAACAAACATCTTAGGACTTTTGTTTTAAATTTGTTTAAATGTTGTCTGTTGTCATCTTACATGAGAGCTTATGTATGTATTAAACGAGTTGGACGTCAAGTATGATGAGAATGCTTGCAAAGCATCATATCATTTTTTTCATGTCACATGAAACTTCAGAAAACGTGGCTAAACGAACATGACGTCAGTGAGGTTATAAAGGTATACCACTACAGTATTATGATAGAAAATAATTGTTGAACATTTTGTTTCCAAGATATTTTTCAGTCCTATTATTACGTAAATATCAAGGTCATGGCCACATATGCTTGTGTTATTTATCGTATATGTCGTATATTTGAAAGTTGTATCTCTTTTAGATGTTATGATATTGTTATTTAACTTATTTACCCTATTTAAAGATGTACATGTGTGTGTGGTTTGTATATTTCCTAATCCATCTTTTGACCATATTTGGAAGTTTTAATGTTGACAGTTTGAAAGATATTGCTGAAAGAAAAACAGCAACATTTGTTTAACATTCTATTTGGTTTTAATTTATATTTTCAGTCATTTTAAAAGCTAAATGTCACGGTCATGGACATTTATGTATAGTGTATGTCGTAATACATATTCTGACCAAATTTGAAAGTTTTATCACATATCATTTTTAAGAAATTGTAGAGTAAATCATGTTTAACAAGTGTACGGGCGTCTCGCTATACGACTGCAAACAATTATGTCCCGGGGTAAAAAGATTTTATATTATATTTCGGGAAAGAGGAATTCTCAAAACTTGCATATTCAATTTGTAAAAAAAAAAAAAGGAAATTATATTGTTTGACTAAAATAAAGTCATGCAACAATCCAAACTACAAGACAATAACAAAGCATAAGGAAAAAACAACCAAAATGTAAAATATTAAAGGTTAGTCTTGAAAGGAGCCAACATAAAAGAAATGAGACAAACGTTATGGAAAAGGCTAAATTGTAAAAAATATTGAAAAGTTTCGTGAAGTACAAAAGTACAGATCTAATATATCCTAAAATGAGCAAACGGTCATACGTTTCGCCATTAAAAGCTTTACCAATATCAGTCATTACTGCAACATCTTACCTATATTTACTAACGGAATAAAAAACGGCAACTCGGAATTTCCGCTATATATTCTGTGTATAATATGCTGCTGTTAATCGAATGGAACATGTCTAAATAGACCTTTCCTTTCGGAAAAAAACAACTAAGCAACACATAACACACCATGTGTTATGCATAGGCTAAAGCAGGTGTGCAAACTTAGGATGTAACATTTTGAAGTCTCTTTACATTAAATACAGTACTAAAATGGCTCAAATTTTCAATGCGGAATTTCAACATTTTTGAATTTCGAGTTACAAAGGGTACTGTGATTGAAAGTTTACAGCAGTACAGATTTGCTTTTTTCGAACTAGCTTCAACCCTTTTTTCACAAAATGTCTTCGGATTTCTCGGGAATAGTACGTTGAATTAAGTGTGCAGTATACACATTGTATTGCGGTAATCCACGAGTTGCGTTTCTTTTTCCCTTAAGTATATGCAATATGTGTCAATGCCATTTAAGTTTTTATTTCCATTGTACCATAACATTGTAACATTATGTATTCTCAATTATAACATTGTTTGTAATAAAAGTCAATTGACATTTAAATGTTATTTTAGTTTTATATGCAAGTATTAAAGCTATACCAATATATGGTTAATATCATATTTTGGACTTATCTTTAAATCGACTGGAGAATGGAGAACATGATCCGGTCTTAAAGGGATACAAGGGCATCTTGATTTTTTAAACAAAACAAACTCACGGCGTCCCGTTAGTTTTTCTACATATAAATAGTATAAAGCTAATTTTTTTCGCTTAATATTAAATGTTGATTATATTGCATCAAGTAATAGATAAAGTCTTGTCTCAGCGAGTTGGTTTATTTAAACATTGAGATCCCATTGAGATGTTGAAATAACCAAGCTGAGACAGACTCTATCTTTTTTGTAGCATGGTGTACTTAGTAACACTGTGACGTCATAGTGACCGTACTCTAAATTCCATTATTATATATAATTTTATATACTTAGTTTTTATTGGCTGAAAAGCAGTCACGTGAAAGTCATTAGTATGAACTACTGAGTTGAAAACGTGTTCAAACGTGTCCAATCCGGTTTAAACAAGACTTGCGAGTCGATAGTTCTTTTCCAGGTAAATAGTTCTCTTGCCGAGTCAATAGTATCTTCCAGATCATTCAAGCGCTTTATTACCAATGTCAATTATTACCATTGACATAGAATAAAAATTAACAGTGGAGGAAGAGCAACGTTTTCATTTATCTTTCTGAGGAAGAATTGGAAGAATTAATGCAAGCGAGACATTTAAAAGCAACGAAAAAGGTATTTAATTTTTTAACTTTTTTCTCTACGATTCAATATAATAAAACAACTATCTACTTTTGTTTCTATCAACGGTTAAATCTAGCCATCCTCGGGAATGGCTATTGACCCTCAGCAGTGATCTGTTGACCTCGACTGCGTCTGGGTCAATAGTTCACTGTTTCGGATCAATAGTCTAGTTTTAACCGTTGACCTCACCAGAAGTAGATTGTTGTAGAATATCTTGTAGTTGTAGTACGGTATAGCCACGCCCCTTTAGTTACCCTAAATTAAACGATTTAATGCTCTGCATTTCATCAAAGGAAATGTCACCGATCTTGCTACAATAATATATGTAAACATATTGTAGAATAATGAAGAAATTTGGATACTGAAATTTGTATTTAATTATATGCAAGTCAAAATGATACTGTAATAATAAAGGGAGATTTTAATTTGTATTCGTGGTAAAAACAAACTGCCGTGTGTCCTTTTTAAAGATAAGTCAGGTTGGATCATAGTAACGTTCTTTTGGTACATATTTATAGTATCATGTATATGTATTTGTGTGTGTAATGTTGATGTCTCTTGATCATTTGCAAACGGAGCTAACCAAAATGCATAGCCATTATCAATGAGATGTAAATAAATGTCAAGGTCGGTAAATGTGACATACTTTTGGTACGAACCTAGAAGCATCAGTGAATAACGTTTAAAGATTATGGATGAGTAAGAAACATGCTAATCAAACATCTCAGCATGAAACAAACTAAGCAGAAATATATCTTTTATTTTGAAAATGAGAGTTAGTAACCTATGTATAAGTACTAAGTTTAGAATGAATGTATCAGTTTGAATAGTTCGTTATGTTATATTTAAAGGAATATTTCTTTTGGCGTTCAGTATAGTAACGACAATAGTAACGCCAATATAAACAAGTAATTAAACATGTTTATTATATATCATTTTATATACGTAGTTTTTATTGGCTGAAAAGCAGTCACGTGAAAGTCATTAGTATGAACTACTGAAAACGTGTTAAAACGTGTCGAATCCGGTTTAAACCGGACTTGCGAGTCAATAGTTCTCTTAATGTGAATAGTTCTCATGCCGAGTCAGTAGTATATTCCAGATCATTCAAGCGCTTTATTACCAATGTCAATTATTTACCATAAGCACTCAATGACGTAAAATAAAAATTGCTTTTCTTGACAAATTTTCTTACTTTTTTCTCTAGGATTCAATATAATAAATATAATAAAACAACTATCTACTTCTGTTTCTGTCAATGGTTAAAACTAATCATCCAAGGGAATGACTATTGATCCGAAGCTGTAAATGAGCAGTCGCGGTCAATAGTTCACTGCTGAAGGGTCAATAGTCATTCCCTTGGATGATTAGTTTTAACCATTGACCTCAACAGAAGTAGATGATGCACAAGCTCGGCTGTCTTAGTTTCTCAATTTCTCTATTTTATATATGTCTCTGATCTAGTTAATAAAAACATAAGGATGGTAAGGATTTCATAATATCACGGTCTGATGGGAGTAAGTTAAGCTCGAAAAAAGAGGAAACATATTCTTTAAAACAATACTGTTGAGTACCTCAGATTTTGTAAATAGACCTTTATTTGACATCGATTACGAAAACAAACACAGAGTTCACACAAATCACTGTCTGATGTCGAGGATGATTTTAGCGAGGTCTTGATGTAGGAAGAATCCGAAAATCCGGTAAAACCCGAATTTCCGACTCGTGTCTGTGCCAAGTATTGTTTCGCCTTTTTCAAATCCCCGACACAAACTATGTATAACGAGGACAGTATTTTTTAGTAATTATACATTACTATGTTAAAGTTGTTTATAAATACTAAGTGTTTTTTCCGTCTCAAGTTCCGGATTAAACCCGGATTTAAAGTAATTGATATTTCATTCATAATTCATATTTAAAGCAGACATTTAACGACACCCTGAGAAAATATGTACACAATGTTCGAGGTAGAGAATTCGACAAACTATACTATAAGACAAACCTTAATCCACAACCTTGATATGCATGAATATATAACTACTAACAGAGGTCTTAATTTAATAGCGATGTAAATAGTATATCGTTCTTTATATGTTGATAAGATAAACCCCACTACATATAACACCGAATAACAATGCTAAAGAGTACATAGTCACTGTTGAACTACTTGTAATATCCTTTAACTCCAACTCAATCGGATAATGATCACTGACAGCAAGTGTTTGTTCTGAACTGAGACCGTACAGTTCATCAAATTTTAAAACTCTAGCACTGTTTTTAACCAGTCCGCCATCGGAAGACGATTTGAAGCCATCTCCTGTAACAATAAATCTGTCGTAGGCGCAGTCTGTTCCAGACACCGTCGTGTCTACGTCATCGGCTATCAACCAATCGAAATTCGCGTTTTGCTTCAACGTAATCTCGCTCCACTTGTATTTCGGTACATAACTACAATCGGCATTCAAATCGCCCATAACCATTACATCGTCTACACCTAGTCTTGACTTCACATCAGCAAAAACTTTCTCAAGTGCTTGTATCTCTTTCACGGCATCATCTGGATCTACATGAATTCCAGCTATCGCAAATCGTTTCAAAACAGTGTTTGACGATTCAAACAACACGACGTATGGTTCTCTTTCGAATTGGTCGTCACTGTCATCGTTGTATGTATAAGTATTGGTCACTTTTAATCCTGAGCTTTCTCTGTAGAAGAATGCGTATTGCTCTTTGCTGGTTGTTCTACCTAAGCGTTCGCTGATTTTCATTGAAAACGGATTCTTTGAGGCTTTCGTGTTGACCTGGTCCAGCAGCTTCTGTATGGCGGTTCCTTTCGAATCTCTTATCTCCTGTATAAGGACTATGTCATACAAAGAAATAATTTGTACTAAAATGTTCATGACATCCTGTTTTGCAGATTTTGACTGTCCGAACACCTGTATGTTGAAAGCACTGATTTTCAATGAACTCACTGGATACATCGTTACAAATAAGCATACAACGAACACGGAAAGGATAATTTTCGAATCCATTTTGACTTTTTAACAACTGCTGATAAAAAACGTACTCATACACTAGTGTCAAGTTGTTAACTCGTGTGTTTTGCTTTCTCCCGGGAGGGTATGATCATCATAAATCAACTTAGTATGCATACATCTATTTATATAATTGTATATACACCATATAAACACGAACTAGTAACTTACTAGCTGTCAATCGATATACACACTCTTATAAACGTATTCACAAAGTTAAGAAATACACACTATCGTGTATCCTACATATTGGTTCGGCGTGATTGAACTAGGAAACTGGTTTACAGAGTACGAGTACACCCACGTCCTCGATAAATAAATCTGACGTTGTCATGCCCTGATTCACATAGTTTAGCAAAAGGCCGGGACACAGCGAGCATGACTTGTCAAAATTACTTTTAAGGACACACTTGGTCATTGATAAAGCATGGGAAGCTTGAATATTTACAGCCAGCACGCTTCATGGCTGATCAATTCAGCTATATAAATTAAGGCCTGCTCTTAGTTTTTTTATTTGTTTAGCATTGCTATATTGAGGGTAAGAATAGCTTAACAACACTTTGTAATTTACTTTAATGAAGAAATATATGTTCATAATTTAGCTTTTGAATACAAAATTTATCTGGTATGTCTTAATCATTTTTAAACCAAATATCAGAGTACAACACAATAAATATACAACATTCTTTAATGTGTTATTTTGTGTACTGGTCACAAATGCTTTATTGGGTGGGCTTTATAATCTGAAGAAAAATTGAATATCACACTTTGCTCATGAAATTGTATGTCTAACAGTGATATACACCTCCACCCCCCACCAATACAATAGGCTCCCCCCCCATACAATAGGTTCCCCCCCCACCCACCCCCCCACAAATACATTAGGCTCGAAATATGTCACTTTTTTAATTTTTCAATATCTTCGTGTTTTGGATTAATAATAATAAAGGTAAAAAAAATAACTCTTTATTTCTTTCTTTTCTGTATTTGTATTTTATTTATCATTGCAGATCACGCAAAAGAATTTATTATAAATATCGTCATAACTTTTTTGAATAATCACGTGCAGTGCAAACGTCCTCAACGTGTTAAATTAAATCATATATTTTACACATAACATGTTGGCTATGTCTTGTTTGTTTTGTTTGTTGTATGGTGTTTTACGTAAGGTTATATATGACGGTCGATTTTTTGTGGTGGAGGCAGACCATCCACCTTTCCTGGGTAGAACCTTCCGCCATCCGTAAGAATCGACACTTCCTCACTTACAAGTCGAGCTCCCATTGGGATTCGAACCCGCAGCGGCGAGAGGCAAAGATTTACAACGAAACGTCGTTAACCATTCGGCCACGGAGACGTATATATATATATAAACATGTGTGAGAGTTGAAAGCTCTGCGGCTTCCACTGTCTCAGAAATGGACTGTACACATAAAATTTAATGTAAACTTTTTCGTACGGACGGATGTTCGAAAGGATGGAGGACACCGATTACACCATATGCCCGCTCCACTTTCGTGCCGGACATAACAACCAGACAGTAATATAACAATAAACAATATAGTCATGAAATGGATATTGTCTTTTGTGGGCGGAAAATCAAAAACATCTTGCTTGATTCAATACTGACAGTTGCCAACCCTTAAAGTACGTTCCCGCCAATAACAGCCAAATTGTACACCATATATACACCATTTCTAAACCTACTAACGACGAGGGATATAGAACTTACATATGTTGAGAATCCAAACACTACAGACACAATATAAACGGCTTCAACAAGCCAGGCCAAACCCCCAAAACTGGAGCATCGAATTAAGAGTTACCTACTCATAATTCATTTTACGGATATTCAATCACGGATATTTTAAGCACCCGTTAATAAACTTATACTTATATTTATACTTTTTATCGGGACATACACATTATTATATGACCTGAACACCTGGATAGAGTTTTGATAAACGGTTTTGTTGTGTATTTTTTTTTGTTATTTGGCGGGTTAGTTACTTTAAGATCTAATTTATATATGATTTAAGTGTATATCAATGCATACGTATGAATATAGATTTGTGTTCTAGCGCATATACATTGTGTTAAAGGCAATTGCAGGAAGTATTAGACCTTTACTGAACCAGTGCATCAACCTCTTTATTTCCTCGTTCTGCTAGATTATAAATTGTGGTTTTAAATATAAAAAAGCTAACTAATCTGGTTGGCAATTTTTAAATACTGATAACAGTACTCATCAAAAAGGAAACAAGCCGTTTCGAACGATTTAAATTTCCCTTTATAAACACAACTTCTATAGAGTGTACAAACATATCATATTCTGCTTAATACAAGTTGTGCATGCTACTGCATTTCAGGGTGCCTAGACGTCGAATATGAACAGAGATTTTTTTTTATTACTTGCATGTATGTTTTCATACCTTGATATGGTTCGATGGAATGAAAATAGAGGCTCCTGGATCTGTTCACATGCTTGCCATAGCCATCCGTTAAGCTTCACAAAGCCTAAAATTCATTTTTACCCCACTTGTTAACATTGTAAAATTAGTCTGTTTCTAGGGTTCGGATATACCAAGTCAAACGTAGGCTATGCAGGGTGGTTGTGTTTTCAATGTTCAGCACCTCCAGCAATCGATCATACTTTACTTTTATTTTGGAATAAAAACCATTAAACCTAGCAAATAAAAGGTAGATAAATAGTATATTGTGTTTATATTTGGTTATTTACACCGCTATTGTTCAAATGAAAATTTAAGACAACCTACCCTAGAAACATGGTATGATCCGTCGCCACTTTGGTTTTCGGGAGTCAGTAAAATGACAATTATAAACATTTGGGGTCAAAATGATATTTTGTTTTTGCGAATCTTAAGGGATGGCTACGCGAAGATTGCAAACAGATTCAGGAGCGTCTGTTTCAATTCTATCTAATCATATCAAGTATGAACACATATAGAAAGTAATAAAAAAATCTCGAATCCTATTCGACGTTTAGACACCCTGAAATGCACAACATAGTTTGTGTTTAGAAACAATTAAAGGAACGCATGACAGTCTCGTTTCGTTTTAACTCGTGGCGTCCAGTTTATTTTACTACATAACGTGCATATGTATACACCATTAATAATAATTAGTTCAATAGTTAAAAGCAAATTGATTTTGAGTATTATTAATTGTTGATTATTTAATATAGTTGAACGCATGGTGGAATAAAGAAAACAGTTGAAATTCGGTTTTAAGTAAACTGACAATGTATTAATATATCGATATGTTAATTGTAATGCCTGATACTGTTACCTAGAGACTAAAGGAAAACAGAAAATAAATCTATGTTTCTTGTCAATTTTAGGCAATTTTTTATTTGAAAAATAGTTTTTCTTTGATTTAGCATACATCTGCAGTGTACAAGACAGATGATGCAGAACATCTCATGTTGATATGAGGTTTCATTAAAATTTAAGAAGTTTAGACCTAAGCACCACATATTCAGTTAGACAGTGTATGAAGAGTCTAATTGAGGTGTGAGACCTCGTGCCGCCCGGTTAAACATTTGCAAAGAATCCCCGTAGGGACATTCATAAATTGCGCACGACGCCCATATTTCAGGGCGTCGGCGCGGGGTATTGGGTATAGTTTTCAACTAGCAATAACCACGCCTCGGATAAACCTCATCGGCTATGGTACCGCCACTGCGCAAAGCTGATATGTTTCAACACATCTTAGCTTAATCAAAGGCAGTTCCATAACATAACAACGGTGATTATTTGTAACAACGTTTATGAAACGTACCGGAAACGTACTTTTGTCGACATAATAGCGAAGCGGTATAACCCATTTAACTATATACATAGACATTTAAACTAGAGTTGTCTTTCTTGTATAATAGAATAATCTCAAACATTGGCGTTGTGGTAATGCTGATCAATCTCCAAGCAGAGTTATCGTGCCTTGCACTCACATATATCTCTGCTAACTACTAAATAACACGATTTTGGTAAAACCTGTTAAATTGGAATATGTTTGCCTGAAACTTATATATTTCTTGTGTTAATACAATTTTCAGAATATGTGCAAATTAGATGTTGCAAGATTTGAAATAATGCAACAATTTAGTTTTAATCGGGACTATTTTATATCGTCATAATTTTTTTGAATAATCACTTGACCTAACCGTTCGTCCTACTTCCTTTGACGTTGACAGAGATTGAAAGCTAATGTGTATGGAAACATCATAGCTTGATGAAGGGCAGTTCCCTAACATAACTTACTAGGTGATTAATTGAAACGAACATTTATGAAACGTGCCGGAAACTATATATTTTGTCGACATTAAAACATACGCATACATTTAAACCAGATTTGCGTTCATAGATTATCTAAATAATAGTTCGACATGTTTAAGTCAACGCGGCTCATCAGCGCATGTTAATTATAGCCACCCAGAGGGAGAGGGGGAGGATATAAAGAAATCAGGGAATATGTCCCAACTCTTACTAATATAGTAATAGGGTTCTCACACTTCTATTATCTCCCCTGAAAGCTCACGGACCTAGACACAAATTGAAAATAGAAAATAATACTGCATTTTTCTCAATTTTAGGCAATTTTTAATTTGAAAAATAGGTTTGTCTTTGCTTTAGCATACATTTGCAGTGTACAATACAGATGATTCAGAAAATCTCATGTTGGTATGAGGTTTCATTCAAATTTCAGAAGTGTTTGACCTAAGCACCACATATTCAGCTAGACAGAGTATGAATTTTGTATTTTCCATAGGGGGTGAAACATGAGCGAGAAAAAAAACAACTTGGCTAACTGATTTCAGAAGTGTTTGACCTAAGCACCACACATTCAGTTAGACAGTGTATGCATTTTGTAATTTCCATAGTGGTCACATAAACATGAGCGAGAAAAAAAACCAACCTGGCCAACTTATGTATTTTATTGTTTTAAATTACTGGTCTTGGCTATACTGAAGATATTAAACCAACAACAATGTTTGCTGCCCAGCGTTCAAGCTCAGATGTTAGAAAAGGCTGTACAGTAACAATATTGGAAAATTAATTGAGGTGTGAGACCTCGTGCCGCCCGGTTTACGTCCTTAACCGACGGACGAGGCTACCAGAAAGTGTCCTTGCCTAAACACACGTCAATGATATACAGTGGCGCCGATGAGGCTTGAACCCGGGACCTCCGGTTACAAATCTATTATTATTGGTCATATCTATCTCACTTTTATCATAGACCCCGAACATACACGGCTTAATTTTCTCTCGTCTATGAAATGACATTCATTTTATGTGCTACATTAATTTTACTCGTTATAGAATTAAACATTTGCAATGAATCCCCGTAGGGACGTTCATAAATTGCGCACGCCGCCCATATTTCAGGGCGTCGGCGCGGGGTATTGGGTATAGTTTTCAACTAGCAATAACCACGCCTCGGATAAACCTCATTGGCTATGGTACCGCCACTGCGCAAAGCTGATATGTTTCAACAAATCTTAGCTTAATCAAAGGCAGTTCTATAACATAACAACGGTGACTATTTATGAAACGTACCGGAAACGTACTTTTATCGACATTAAATCAAAACGGTATAACCCTTTTAACTATATACGTATACATTTAAACTAGAGTTGTCTTTCTTATATAATAGAATAATCTCAAATATTGGGGATATATAGTTTTCCACCAACAATTACCACGCCTCGGATAAACCTCATTGGCTATGGCGTTGTGGTAATGCCACTGCGTAAAGCTAATCAATCTCCACGCAGAGTTATCGTTCCTTGCACTCATATATATCTCTGCTCACTACTAAATAACAAGATTTTGGTAAAACCCGTTAGATTAGAATATGTTTGCCTAAAACTTATTTATTTCTTGTGTTAATATAATTTTCAGAATATCTGCAAATTAAATGTTGCAAGATTTGAAATAATGCAACAATTTAGTTTTAATCGGGACTATTTTAGTACAAAAATAATACGTACTTATGTCTCCTCACTCGAAACGCATATTATGTAAAGATTTCAAACCGAAGCTCGATAGCAGAAAATTACTAAATAAAATTTACTCATAGAAATAAAAATTGAAACTATTTAAAATGGTTCTATATTTTATCATTGCAGATCACGCAAAAGAATTCATTATAAATATCGGCATAACTTTTTTGAATAATCACGTGACCTAACCGTTCGCCCTACTTCCTTTGGCGTCGACAGAGTCACATGAGGAACGAGTGTACTCTGGGTAGAGCTTGAAAGATATTGTGTATGGAAACATCATAGCTTGATGAAGGACAGTTCCCTAACATAACTTACTAGGTGATTAATTGAAACGAACATTTATGAAACGTACCGGAAACTATATATTGTGTCGACATTAAAACATACGCATACATTTAAACCAGAGTTGCGTTAATAGATTATCTAAATAATAGTTCGACATGTTTAAGTCAAAGCGGCTCATCAACACATGTTAATTATAGCCAACCAGGGGGAGGATATTAAGAAATCCGGGAATCGGCCCCCAAGTCTTACTAATATAGTAATAGGGTTAATAAACGTTCCCGGATGATAGAATTCGATATACTCGTAGTCTCACACTTCTATTATCTCCCCTGAAATCTCACGGACCTAAAGACAAAAGGAAAATATGAAATAATTCTATATCTTTCTCAATTTTAGGCAATTTTTAAGTCGAACATGGCACCAAGAGCTATATACAGTATAGTTATATAGAGAGAAATAGCCTTGAGCGACCCACAGCCGACGGTCGCTGGGCCGACCCACAGGTTTTGTGAATCAACGGAAATGGTGGCCAGCCTCGGTAAAGGTCCCATTTACGCGTGGCACTCGGTCGCTAGACCTTATCTGGGGGAGGGCTACCTGAGTTTGGACCTCGAACATGGCACCTAGAGCTATATACATTATAGTTATAGAGAAATAGCGTTGAGTGACCCTCGGCCGACGGCTGCTGGGCCGACCTACAGATCTTGTGACACAACGGGCCATCTTGGACGTCATGTTTTATTTCTTTTTATTGTGTTACACCTACATTTCGGCTATTATACATATGCATATTATACTCAGTCTAATTAACATTTTGATATATAGAAACCCTTACTTACAGACGAACACCTGTTTTTACAGCAGCCTATTTGCACTAAAAATAAGTTTTTTTGGTAATGAATGTGGTGTAACGATTTTAGTCATTGTTTCAACATTTTGCCCTAAAATACAAATACTTGAGCATATATGTTATATCTGATACAATAAATGACTTGGATATGTATAGTGTGCAACATTGTATTGCTTCAATTTGATAAGTTTATGTTCAAACATTTTTCAAAAGAAAATTCCAGATTCAGTCGATTTTTGACGGAAATACACATTTTTCGCCTGAAAATTAGGGCAATATTTTAAGCATCATATGGTTCAGGATTTTTCTCTACTTAATTATTGGACCATTGTCTATCCAAAATGTTACAATACGTCTTTATTCTATTGTATTAAATATTTGTTTCTAAATTTTAACCCAATACCCCCAATGGATTAAAGAAATCAGTGATTTTTGTCATTTTTTCCAACATTTTGACCTAAAATGCCAATATTTAAGCACATATGTTATATATGATGCCAGGAAAAACTTGAATATGTATGCTGTGCAACATTCTATTGCTTCAATTTTATAAGTTTATGTTCAAACTAATTTTAAAAAATAATTCAAGATTCCGGTGATTTTTGACAAAAATACACATTTTTCGCCCCAAAAGTAAAGCATTTCCAAACATCATGCGGTTTGGAACTTTTTTCTATTCAATCACTGGACCCTACCCTGCCCAAAACAGTTACAATATTTTTCTCAATTGTATTAGATATATTTCTAATTGTTAGTTAAATACCCCCAATGTATTACAGAAATCAGCGATTTTATTCAATTTTTTTAACATGTTTACCCAAAATCTCAATATTTAAGTATCGGATCCATAAATTGTATGGTGGAACATGTAGAGATGCGTTCCGAGAAATATTCCATCAATTCAAATTGGTTATAATGTATTCCATTATTTTTCTAAAAAATAATTCCAGATTTCGACGATTTTCGTCTAAAAACGCAGTGTTTTCCCCCAAAACTCACTAAAGCCCCAACGGTCAGATGGCACACATGTCTCATTTCGAAGCTTAATGTATATTCTTTCAGAAAATCATACACTACAAAATTCCCCCGTGGGGGTGGGGGGATGGGGGTCTATAGCCAGCTCAAGAACTATGACTACAACAGAGTTAATTTAAGCAATATTCTCGAATATATTATATTATATATTACAATGGTTATACAATGTTAACACATTTTGAACGTCTCTTAGAATCGCTCATTATCTCGCCAAAATCACCCTAAAATAGCAGGCGATTTCAAACGTTCTATTTTCCACAGGTTCTGGATCCGCGAGTGTAGCGATGAAGCGGACCGGTTGATCGAGGCTAGGTTAAAACTAACCATGCCGTGTCTGAGGAGAAGTCACTTAAAGCAAATGTTTACATTTTTATGATTTTCTTTAAATTTCTATATAAAAACGTTGGATCATAGGACCCATGGGACCGCGACGTGTTTTATCCCAGGGATCTCAAACTTGATACTCTAGTTTGTAACAATCGTTTCCGAAACACTAGTGTCGAAATGTTTAGTGGTTCTTAAGAAGATTGGTTTTGTGATACTTTAGTATTTTATGAGGGATGTAAGGACGTTTTTAAAACATAATTAAATGTATACCCGAAACGACATATACATTTCAATGAAAACATGTTTTCAATACTAATCTAATAAATCACACGGAGCAATAGGGAAACATTATCTTGTTTTGTGACTTAGTTTGAACATTTAATATGTTGATGATAGAAAACACTGACATTGTCACTTTGTACACGTAACTTATCGCACAGCGGGATATAATCTATATGTGCCCGTATTCGCATAACAGGAAAAAAAACTTATCTAAAAGAACTGAAAGGTCCGGATTCTTTTTCTTTTTTGGAAATATTAATTTCCACATTTGTTTAACAAAAGTCATATCAATGTATTCCTTTTAAAACAATTCTTCAGTTGCACGGCTTCGTTTTGGGCACGGAAATGCAGTAACAATTACATACATATTTGGACACACAGGTATATTTACACTGTTTGTGTTGCAATATTATTTTATGTTATATTCTGACATTCAGTTCTCTTGTATCTCGCATTTTAATCGTGCATAAGGAAGATCGGGAAGCCAGTTGATTATGTTCGAATGCTATATCATAATTGGCAATACTACAATATAGGTGTCAGCTTAGTATGCTCAGTATATTTACAGACGCAACATTTGTGGTTTTGATTATTTTTAGTCCGCTGATTTTTTGGTTAAATCTGTATTTTATGTTAGTACATAAGTCTCTTTTGTCCCAACAGTTAACATATTGCGATAAACAGCTTTTCTCAACTCCTTTTTGCACTATTGTATCAGGTCTCTGTAACATCTCTAGAACTTCGAAAGAAAATACCAAGTGTTGCGTTTTCAAATGTATATTTTTTTAACAGCATTGTAACATGGTATAACCACACTACATAGTTTACATATTGCTATTTACTAGTTTCCTGAGTTGTAACATGGTATAACCACACTACATAGTTTACATATTGCTATTTACTTGTTTTCTTTTAAGATTAGTTTGGGCCCACGGTAGGATAACATGTATAAGTAATGTTCGGACGAAGGTGCAGTGCAAACGTCCTCAACGTGTTAAATTAAATCATACATTTTACGCATAACATGTCTGCTATGTCTTGTTTGTTTTGTTTGTTGTATGGTGTTTTACGTCATTTTCAACACATGTAAGGTTCTATATAACGGTCGATTTTTTGTGGTGGAGGCAGATCACCCACTTTTCCTGGGTAGAACCAGTACTGTACACCTCCCGCCATCCGTTAGAACGAAATGTCCTCAAAAGTCGAGCTCCCAGTGTGATTCGAACCCGCAGCGGTGAGAGGCGAATGTTTACAACTCAACGTCGTTAACCATTCGGCCACGGAGACGCTATGTCACGCTATAATTCTATTTTTATTATTTTTACGATTTTGAAAATTATTTCACCCTTTCCCTTATTTAGCATTACTTTGTACAGCTATAGATATAAACGTATGTCGTTGTATTAACTTTAATAATCTATATAATATATGAACGCACGGTCACGTTATGTCGTATATATATATATGTGTGTGTGTGCGTGTTCCTAAAGTGTATAACCACACCGCCAGACGAGCAAAGTTGAGCCTGAAGTATAGTATGTGCGCGGTTTATTGTGGTTTGCGGAGTCTTTGGCTTTAACTCTCATCCGAATGTCGGCATACACTGAAACATGGCTTGGCCTAACTACATGTCCTGGTTTGGCCTGGCCTGGCCTAAGATTAATTGGTCCCTCGGGAGTAGTTTAGATCAGGCCAAGGGATCATCAACACCTGGGTTAATGTCTGCGTTTCCAGGGTCAGTTATGTTGTTTGTATATGGTCAGTGGCTCACATTAAGGTTAGTACGTCTCATGGGACAGTGTAGCTGTACTGAATATGTTAGGAGGTGTACACCTTGTGAGGGCCATTCAAAAACAACACGTTTTTGTCTTAAGATGATAAAATGCAACCAGTGTATGATATAATGAAAACTTGTTTTCATTAAAGTGAAATAGCAAATATTACATTTATTAATAGAAACAAATATAATTTCTAAACAAGTAATGTAACAAGCACATATACAGTAGTTTTTAAAACTTATCATGTTTTTCCTGTTGGCACAATAACACTAAATAACAAAATATCCAATAAAGCAATATGCAAATATAATACACTTATAATACAATTGAACATGTTCATAGTGATATATTTATAGCGTATCCCACTACCCACTCCACCCTACCAAAATGAAATCACCAAACCACACATTCAACCATCCATCCACCTATCTATCAACCCACTGCCCATTCAGTTTCATTTAACCATCCATCCACCAGCTCACCCTTCCAAAAACATTGTGCCACTATATAATTCCATAACTTATCTTTTTAATCATAATCATCAAATTAATCCATTGTTATATACAAATTTATCCTCTCACTAATTTATCAATCACGCATTCGTTTAAAGTCACTTTATTTTTCATATACAATGCATATATCCTAAGTATTATTGTGTTTCCATTTGCACCTATTATGTTTTTTCTCTCTATACGTTTCTCATGATTAGTACCATTGACATCTTATAATCAATTATACGTCAATGCAACCAATTTTACTTATTTAAGTTTCAACATTTTGTGAATGCCCCTCATTGCGAAGAACGTGACTCAGGACATGACCTGGAACAATTAAGGTAAACAATTTTAAAATCAGGTCAGGTCAGGCCAGGCCGATTAGGCCAGGTAAGTTAGGCCAAGCCATGTTTCAGTGAATGCCCCGAATGTCTGTTCAAATGGAAATAATCAAGATTCGACCTGACATTGAATTAATCTAAACGATCCTTGTATGTATTAATGACCTCTACAATACGACGCCACTTGTGTGCATTATATTGTGTTCATGTAATTAGTTACGTAAAAACGCCGATAACAATTAATAACTAGAAAATTGTGCCAATGGGACACGGAGTCCCCGTCTTAGCGCTGTCAAGCATATACAATAAAAGTTAAGGTAAAATTAACTTCGAAAAGTATGTCACTGTCATTTATATTGGCCTTCCTTTGTTAGGAACGTACTGCTGACGTATATATGTTTGTTTGTATGCTTGTTTGTTTGGTGTTTTACGTCATTTTCAACACATACAAGGTTATATATGACGGTCGATTTTTTGTGATGCAGGCAGACCACCCACTTTTCCTGGGTAGAATCTATTGTACACCTCCTGCCATCCGTAAGAATCGACACTTCCTCACTTACAAGTCGAGCTCCCAGTTCGATCCCGCAGCGGTGAGAGGCAAAGGTTTACAACGCAACGTCGTTAACCATTCGGCCACGGAGACGTATATATATATAAACATGTGTGAGAGTTGAAAGCTCTGTGGCTTCCACTGTCTCAGAAATGAACTGAACACATAAACTTGAATGTAAACTTTTTCGTACGGACGGATGTTCGGACACCGGTGACACCATATGCCGGCTCCACTTTCCTGCCGGACATAACAACCAGACAGTAAGATAACAATATACAATATAGTAATAAAATGGATATTGTCTTTTGTGGGCGGAAAATCAAAAACATCTTGCTTGATTCAATAATTGCCAACCTTTAAGTAAGTTCCCGCCAATAACATCCAAATTGTACACCATATATACTCCATTTCTAAACCTACTAACGACGAGGTATATAGAACTTACATATGATGAAAATCCAAACACTTTAGACACAATATAAACGGCTTTAACAAGCCAGGCCAAACCCCCAAAACTGGAGCATCGAATTAAGAGTTACCTACTCATAATTCATTTTACGCATATTAAATCATAATAAACTTATACTTATACTTATACTTTTTATCGGGACATACACATTATTATATGATCTCAACACCTGGATAGAGTTTTGATGAACGGTTTTGTAGCGTATTTTTTTCGTTATTTGGCGGGTTAGTTACTTTAAGATATAATTTATATATGATTTAAGGGTATATCAATGTATAAGTATGAATATAGCTTTGTGTTCTAGCGCATATACATTGTGGTGGTGTTGTTCAATGTTCAGCACCTCCAGCAATCGATCATATTTTACTTTTATTTTGGAATGAAAACCATTTAACCTAGCAAATAAAGGGTAGATCAATAGTATATTGTGTTTATATTTTGTTAGTTACACCGTTATTGTTCAAATGAAAATTTAAGTCAACCTACCCTAGAAAAATGGTATGATCCGTCAACATTTTGGTTTTCGGGAGTCAGTAAAATGACAATTATAAACATTTGGGGTCAAAATTATATTTTGTTTTTGCCAAGCTTAAGGGATGGCTACGCGAAGATTGCAAGCAGATTCCGGAGCGTCTGTTTCCATTCTATCTAATCATATCAAGTATGAACACATATAGAAAGTAATAAAAAAAATCGAATCCTATTCGACGTCTAGACACCCTGAAATGCACAATTGAGTTTGTGTTTAGAAACAATTAAAGGAACGCATGACAATCGCGTTTCGTTTTATCTCGTGGCGTCCAGTTTATTTTACTACATAACGTGCATATTTATACATCATTAATAATAATTAGTTCAATAGTTAAAAGCAAATTGATTTTGGGTATTATTAATTGTTGATTATTTAATATAGTTGAACGCATGGTGGAATAAAGAAAACAGTTGAAATTCGGTTTTAAGTAAACTAACAATTAATATATCGATATTTAATTGTAATGCCTTATACTGTTACATAGAGACAAAAGGAAAACAGAATATAATTGTATTTTTCTTCTCAATTTGAGGCAATTTTTAATTTGAAAAATATATTTTTTCTTGCTTTAGCATACCTCTGCAGTGTACAAGACAGATGATGCAGAAAATCTCATGCTGATATGAGGTTTCATTCAAATTTCAGAAGTGTTTGACCTAAGCACCACAAATTCAGTTAGACAGTGTATGAATTTTGTAATTTCCATAGGGGTCACATAAACGTGTAAGCGAGAAAAAAAACCAACCTTGCCAACTTATGTATTTTATTGTTTGAAATTACTGGTCTTGGCTATACTGAAGATATTAAACCAACAACAATGTTTGCTGCCCAGCGTTCAAGCTCAGATGTTAGAAAAGGCTGTACAGTAACAATATGGGAAAATTAATTGAGGTGTGAGACCTCGTGCCGCCCGGTTTACGTCCTTAACCGACGGACGAGGCTACCAGAAAGTGTCTTGCCTAAACACACGTCAATGATATACAGTGGCGCCGATGAGGCTTGAACCCGGGACCTCCGGTTACAAATCTATTATTATTGGTCATATCTATCTCACTTTTATCATAGACCCCGAACATACACGGCTTAATTTTCTCTCGTCTATGAAATGACATTCATTTTATGTGCTACATTAATTTTACTCGTTATAGAATTAAACATTTGCAATGAATCCCCGTAGGGACGTTCATAAATTGCGCACGCCGCCCATATTTCAGGGCGTCGGCGCGGGGTATTGGGTATAGTTTTCAACTAGCAATAACCACGCCTCGGATAAACCTCATTGGCTATGGTACCGCCACTGCGCAAAGCTGATATGTTTCAACAAATCTTAGCTTAATCAAAGGCAGTTCTATAACATAACAACGGTGACTATTTATGAAACGTACCGGAAACGTACTTTTATCGACATTAAATCAAAACGGTATAACCCTTTTAACTATATACGTATACATTTAAACTAGAGTTGTCTTTCTTATATAATAGAATAATCTCAAATATTGGGGATATATAGTTTTCCACCAACAATTACCACGCCTCGGATAAACCTCATTGGCTATGGCGTTGTGGTAATGCCACTGCGTAAAGCTAATCAATCTCCACGCAGAGTTATCGTTCCTTGCACTCATATATATCTCTGCTCACTACTAAATAACAAGATTTTGGTAAAACCCGTTAGATTAGAATATGTTTGCCTAAAACTTATTTATTTCTTGTGTTAATATAATTTTCAGAATATCTGCAAATTAAATGTTGCAAGATTTGAAATAATGCAACAATTTAGTTTTAATCGGGACTATTTTAGTACAAAAATAATACGTACTTATGTCTCCTCACTCGAAACGCATATTATGTAAAGATTTCAAACCGAAGCTCGATAGCAGAAAATTACTAAATAAAATTTACTCATAGAAATAAAAATTGAAACTATTTAAAATGGTTCTATATTTTATCATTGCAGATCACGCAAAAGAATTCATTATAAATATCGGCATAACTTTTTTGAATAATCACGTGACCTAACCGTTCGCCCTACTTCCTTTGGCGTCGACAGAGTCACATGAGGAACGAGTGTACTCTGGGTAGAGCTTGAAAGATATTGTGTATGGAAACATCATAGCTTGATGAAGGACAGTTCCCTAACATAACTTACTAGGTGATTAATTGAAACGAACATTTATGAAACGTACCGGAAACTATATATTGTGTCGACATTAAAACATACGCATACATTTAAACCAGAGTTGCGTTAATAGATTATCTAAATAATAGTTCGACATGTTTAAGTCAAAGCGGCTCATCAACACATGTTAATTATAGCCAACCAGGGGGAGGATATTAAGAAATCCGGGAATCTGCCCCCAAGTCTTACTAATATAGTAATAGGGTTAATAAACGTTCCCGGATGATAGAATTCGATATACTCGTGGTCTCACACTTCTATTATCTCCCCTGAAATCTCACGGACCTAAAGACAAAAGGAAAATATGAAATAATTCTATATCTTTCTCAATTTTAGGCAATTTTTAAGTCGAACATGGCACCAAGAGCTATATACAGTATAGTTATATGGAGAGAAATAGCCTTGAGCGACCCACAGCCGACGGTCGCTGGGCCGACCCACAGGTTTTGTGAATCAACGGAAATGGTGGCCAGCCTCGGTAAAGGTCCCATTTACGCGTGGCACTCGGTCGCTAGACCTTATCTGGGGGAGGGCTACCTGAGTTTGGACCTCGAACATGGCACCTAGAGCTATATACATTATAGTTATAGAGAAATAGCGTTGAGTGACCCTCGGCCGACGGCTGCTGGGCCGACCTACAGATCTTGTGACACAACGGGCCATCTTGGACGTCATGTTTTATTTCTTTTTATTGTGTTACACCTACATTTCGGCTATTATACATATGCATATTATACTCAGTCTAATTAACATTTTGATATATAGAAACCCTTACTTACAGACGAACACCTGTTTTTACAGCAGCCTATTTGCACTAAAAATAAGTTTTTTTGGTAATGAATGTGGTGTAACGATTTTAGTCATTGTTTCAACATTTTGCCCTAAAATACAAATACTTGAGCATATATGTTATATCTGATACAATAAATGACTTGGATATGTATAGTGTGCAACATTGTATTGCTTCAATTTGATAAGTTTATGTTCAAACATTTTTCAAAAGAAAATTCCAGATTCAGTCGATTTTTGACGGAAATACACATTTTTCGCCTGAAAATTAGGGCAATATTTTAAGCATCATATGGTTCAGGATTTTTCTCTACTTAATTATTGGACCATTGTCTATCCAAAATGTTACAATACGTCTTTATTCTATTGTATTAAATATTTGTTTCTAAATTTTAACCCAATACCCCCAATGGATTAAAGAAATCAGTGATTTTTGTCATTTTTTCTAACATTTTGTCCTAAAATGCCAATATTTGAGCACATATGTTATATATGATGCCAGGAAAAATTTGAATATGTATGCTGTGCAACATTCTATTGCTTCAATTTTATAAGTTTATGTTCAAACTAAATTTAAAAAATAATTCCAGATTCCGGTGATTTTTGACAAAAATACACATTTTTCGCCCCTAAAGTAAAGCATTTCCAAACATCATGCGGTTTGGAACTTTTTTATATTTAATCACTGAACCCTACCCTGCCCAAAACAGTTACAATATTTTTTACTCAATTGTATTAGATATATTTCTTATTGTTAGTTAAATACTCCGAATGTATTACATAAATCAGCGATTTTATTCAATGTTTTAACACTTTTACCCAAAATCTCAATATTTAAGTATAGCGAAACATTTTCTTGTTTTGTGACTTAGTTCGAACATTTAATATGTTGATGATAGAAAACACTGACATTGTCACTTTGTACACGTAACTTATCGCACAGCGGGATATAATCTATATGTGCCCGTATTCGCATAACAGGAAAGAAAACTTATCTAAAAGAACTGAAAGGTCCGGATTCTTTTTCTTTCTTGGAAATATTAATTTCCACATTTGTTTAACAAAAGTCATATCAATGTATTCCTTTTAAAACAATTCTTCAGTTGCACGGCTTCGTTTTGAGCACGGAAATGCAGTAACAATTACATACATATTTGGACACACAGGTATATTTACACTGTTTGTGTTGCAATATTATTTTATGTTGTATTCTGACATTCAGTTCTCTTGTATCTCGCATTTTAATCGTGCATAGCATAAGGAAGTCAGGATGCCAATTGATTATGTTCGAATGCTATATCATAATTGGCAATATTACAATATAGGTTAGTCAGTTAAGTATGCTCAGTATATTTACAGACGCAACATTTATGATTTTGATTATTTTTAGTCAGCTGATTTTTTGATTAAATCTGTATTTTATGTTAGTACACTAGACTCTTTTGTCCCAAAAGTTAACATATTGCGATAAACAGTTTTTCTCAACTCCTTTTTGCACTAGTTTATCAGGTCTCTGTAACATCTCTAGAACTTCGAAAGAAAATACCAAGTGTTGCGTTTTCAAATGTATTGAGTGTATATATTTTTAACAGCGTTGTAACATGGTATAAACACACTACATAGTTTACATATTGCTATTTACTAGTTTCCTGAGTTGTAACATGGTATAACCACACTACATAGTTTACATAGTGCTATTTACTTGTTTTCTTTTAAGATTAGTTTGGGCCCACGGTAGGATAACATATATAAGTAATGTTCGGACGAAGGTGCATTGCAAACGTCCTCAACGTGTTAAATTAAATCATACATTTTACGCATAACATGTCGGCTTTGTCTTGTTTGTTTTGTTTGTTGTATGGTGTTTTACGTCATTTTGAACACATGTAAGGTTCTATATAACGGTCGATTATTTGTGGTGGAGGCAGACCACCCACTTTTCCTGGGTAGAACCAGTACTGTACACCTCCCGCCATCCGTTAGAATCGAAATGTCCTCAAAAGTCGAGCTCCCAGTGTGATTCGAACCCGCAGCGGTGAGAGGCGAATGTTTACAACTCAACGTCGTTAACCATTCGGCCACGGAGACGCTATGTCACGCTATAATTCTATTTTTATTATTTTTACCATTTTGAAAATTATTTCACCCTTTCCCTTATTTAGCATTACTTTGTATAGTTATAGATATAAACGTATGTCGTTGTATTAACTTTAATAATCTATATAATATATGAACGTACGGTCACGTTATGCCGTATATATATATATGTGTGTGTGTGCGTGTTCCTAAAGTGTATAACCACACCGCCAGACGAGCAAAGTTGAGCCTGAAGTATAGTATGTGCGCGGTTTATTGTGGTTTGCGGAGTCTTTGGCTTTAACTCTCATCCGAATGTCGGCATATACTGAAACACTTGGCCTATCTACATGTCCTGGTTTGGCCTGGCCTGGCCTAAGATTGATTGGTCCCTCGGGAGTAGTTTAGATCAGGCCAAGGGATCATTGCTTCAACACCTGGGTTAAATGTCTGCGTTTCCAGGGTCAGTTATGTTGTTTGTATATGATCAGTGGCTCACATTAAGGTTAGCACATGTCTCATGGGACAGTGTAGCTGTACTGAATATGTTAGGAGGTGTACACCTTGTGAGGACCATTCAAAAACAACACGTTTTTGTCTTAAGATGATAAAATGCAACCAGTGTATGATATAATGAAAACTTGTTTTTATTAAAGTGAAATAGCAAATATTACATTTATTAATAGAAACAAATATAATTTCTAAACAAGTAATGTAACAAGCACATATACAGTAGCTTTTAAAACTTATCATGTTTTTCCTGTTGGCATAATAACACTAAATAACAAAATATCCATTAAAGCAATATGCAAATATAATACACTTATAATACAATTGAACATGTTCATAGTGATATATTTATAGCGTATCCCACTACCCACTCTACCATCCAGAACCCACACACATATCCACCCTACCAAAATGAAAACACCAAACCACACATTCAACCATCCATCCACCTATCTATCAACCCACTGCCCATTCAGTTTCATTTAACCATCCATCCACCAGCTCACCCTTCCAAAAACATTGTGCCACCATATAATTCCATAACTTATCTTTTTGATCATAATCATCAAATTAATCCATTGTTATATACAAATTTATCCTCTCACTAATTTATCAATCACGCAATCGTTTAAAGTCACTTTATTTTTCATATACAATGCATATATCCTAAGTATTGTTGTGTTCCCATTTGCACCTATTATGTTTCTTCCCTCTATACGTTTCTCATGATTAGTACCATTGACATCTTATAATCAATTATCCTTCAATGCAACCAATTTTAGTTATTTAAGTTTCAAACATTTTGTGAATGCCTCTCATTGCGAAGAACGTGACTAAGGACATGACCAGGAACAATTTAGGTAAACAATTTTAAAATCAGGTCAGGTCAGGCCAGGCCGATTAGGCCAGGTAAGTTAGGCCAAGCCATGTTTCAGTGAATGCCCCGAATGTCTGTTCAAATGGAAATAATCAAGATTCGACCTGACGTTGAATTAATCTAAACGATCCTTGTATGTATTAATGACCTCTACAATACGACGCCACTTGTGTGTATTACATTGTGTTCATGTAATTAATTACGTAAAAACGCCGATAACAATTAATAACTAGAAAATTGTGCCAATGGGACACGGAGTCCCCGTCTTAGCGCTGTCAAGCATATACAATAAAAGTTAAGGTAAAATTAACTTCGAAAAGTATGTCACTGTCATTTATATTGGCCTTTCTTTGTTAGGAACGTACTGCTGACGTATATATGTTTGTTTGTATGCTTGTTTGTTTGGTGTTTTACGTCATTTTCAACACATACAAGGTTATATATGACGGTCGATTTTTAATGATGCAGGCAGACCACCCACTTTTCCTGGGTGGAATCTATTGTACACCTCCTGCCATCCGTAAGAATCGACACTTCCTCACTTACAAGTCGAGCTCCCAGTTCGATCCCGCAGCGGTGAGAGGCAAAGGTTTACAACGCAACGTCGTTAACCATTCGGCCACGGAGACGTATATATATATAAACATGTGTGAGAGTTGAAAGCTCTGCGGCTTTCACTGTCTCAGAAATGAACTGAACACATAAACTTGAATGTAAACTTTTTCGTACGGACGGATGTTCGGACGGATGTTCGGACACCGGTGACACCATATGCCGGCTCCACTTTCCTGCCGGACATAACAACCAGACAGTAAGATAACAATATACAATATAGTAATAAAATGGATATTGTCTTTTGTGGGCGGAAAATCAAAAACATCTTGCTTGATTCAATAATTGCCAACCTTTAAAGTAGGTTCCCGCCAATAACATCCAAATTGTACACCATATATACTCCATTTCTAAACCTACTAACGACGAGGTATATAGAACTTACATATGATGAAAATCCAAACACTATAGACACAATATAAACGGCTTTAACAAGCCTGGCCAAACCCCCAAAACTGGAGCATCGAATTAAGAGTTACCTACTCATAATTCATTTTACGCATATTAAATCACGGGTATTTTAAGCACCCGTTAATAAACTTATACTTATACTTATACTTTTTATCGGGACATACACATTATTATATGATCTCAACACCTGGATAGAGTTTTGATGAACGGTTTTGTAGCGTATTTTTTTCGTTATTTGGCGGGTTAGTTACTTTAAGATCTAATTTATATATGATTTAAGGGTATATCAATGTATAAGTATGAATATAGCTTTGTGTTCTAGCGCATATACATTGTGGTGGTGTTGTTCAATGTTCAGCACCTCCAGCAATCGATCGTATTTTACTTTTATTTTGGAATGAAAACCATTTAACCTAGCAAATAAAGGGTAGATCAATAGTATATTGTGTTTATATTTTGTTAGTTACACCGTTATTGTTCAAATGAAAATTTAAGTCAACCTACCCTAGAAAAATGGTATGATCCGTCGCCATTTTGGTTTTCGGGAGTCAGTAAAATGACAATTATAAACATTTGGGGTCAAAATTATATTTTGTTTTTGCCAAGCTTAAGGGATGGCTACGCGAAGATTGCAAGCAGATTCCGGAGCGTCTGTTTCCATTCTATCTAATCATATCAAGTATGAACACATATAGAAAGTAATAAAAAAAATCGAATCCTATTCGACGTCTAGACACCCTGAAATGCACAATTGAGTTTGTGTTTAGAAACAATTAAAGGAATGCATGACAATCGCGTTTCGTTTTATCTCGTGGCGTCCAGTTTATTTTACTACATAACGTGCATATTTATACACCATTAATAATAATTAGTTCAATAGTTAAAAGCAAATTGATTTTGGGTATTATTAATTGTTGATTATTTAATATAGTTGAACGCATGGTGGAATAAAGAAAACAGTTGAAATTCGGTTTTAAGTAAACTAACAATTAATATATCGATATTTAATTGTAATGCCTTATACTGTTACATAGAGACAAAAGGAAAACAGAATATAATTGTATTTTTCTTCTCAATTTTAGGCAATTTTTAATTTGAAAAATATATTTTTTCTTGCTTTAGCATACCTCTGCAGTGTACAAGACAGATGATGCAGAAAATCTCATGCTGATATGAGGTTTCATTCAAATTTCAGAAGTGTTTGACCTAAGCACCACAAATTCAGTTAGACAGTGTATGAATTTTGTAATTTCCATAGGGGTCACATAAACGTGTAAGCGAGAAAAAACCCAACCTTGCCAACTTATGTATTTTATTGTTTTAAATTACTGGTCTTGGCTATACTGAAGATATTAAACCAACAACAATATTTGCTGCCCAGCGTTCAAGCTCAGATGTTAGAAAAGGCTGTACAGTAACAATATGGGAAAATTAATTGAGGTGTGAGACCTCGTGCCGCCCGGTTTACGTCCTTAACCGACGGACGAGGCTACCAGAAAGTGTCTTGCCTAAACACACGTCAATGATATACAGTGGCGCCGATGAGGCTTGAACCCGGGACCTCCGGTTACAAATCTATTATTATTGGTCATATCTATCTCACTTTTATCATAGACCCCGAACATACACGGCTTAATTTTCTCTCGTCTATGAAATGACATTCATTGTATGTGCTACATTAATTTTACTAGTTATAGAATTAAACATTTGCAATGAATCCCCGTAGGGACGTTCATAAATTGCGCACGCCGCCCATTTTTCAGGGCGTCGGCGCGGGGTATTGGGTATAGTTTTCAACTAGCAATAACCACGCCTCGGATAAACCTCATTGGCTATGGTACCGCCACTGCGCAAAGCTGACATGTTTTTTTTCTCTTTCATTCTAAGGTTTATAGTCCCTTTACCATATGAGCCCCCACATCTTAGCTTAATCAAAGGCAGTTCCGTAACATAACAACGGTGATTATTTGTAACGAAGGTTTATGAAACGTACCGGAAACGTACTTTTGTCAAAATCAAAGCGGTATAACCCATTTATCTAGATACGTATACATTTAAACTAGAGTTGTCTTTCTTAAATAATAGAATAATCTAAAACATTGGCTATGGCGTTGTGGTAAGCCACTGTGTAAAGCTGGTGAATATCCACGAAGAGTTATCGTTCCTTGCACTCACATATATCTCTGCTAACTACTTAATAACAAGATTTTGGTAAATCCTGTCAAATTGGAATATGTTTGCCTGAAACTTATATATTTCTTTTGTTAATATAATTTTCAGAATATCTGCAAATTAGATGTTGCAAGATTTGAAATAATGCAACAATTTAGTTTTAATCGGGACTATTTTACTACAAAAATAATACGTACTTACGTCTCCTCAATCTAAACACATATTATGTTAAGATTTCAAACCGAAGCTCGATAGCAGAAAATTACTAAAAAAAATAATTTACTCATAGAAAAAAAAAATTGAAATTATTTAATATAGTTCTATATTTTATCATTGCAGATCACGCAAAAGAATTGATTATAAATATCGTCATAACTTTTTTGAATAATCACTTGACCTAACCGTTCGCCGGTATAACACTTTTATCTATATACGTATACATTTAAACTAGAGTTGTCTTTCTTATATAATAGAATAATCTTAAATATTGGGGATATATTGGCTATGGCGGTGTGATAACGCCACTGCGTAAAGCTAATCAATCTCCACGCAGAGTTATCGTTCCTTGCACTCATATATATATCTCTGCTAACTACTAAATAACAAGATTTTGGTAAAACCCATTAAATTGGAATATGTTTGCCTGAAACTTATTTATTTCTTGTGTTAATATAATTTTCAGAATATCTGCAAATTAGATGTGGCAAGATTTGAAATAATGCAACAATTTAGTTTTAATCGGGACTATTTTACTACAAAAATAATACATACTTAGGTCTCCTCAATCGGAACACATATTATGTAACGATTTCAAACCGAAGCTCGATAGCAGAAAATTACCAAAAAAAATAATTTACTCATAGAAATAAAAATTGAAACTATTTAATATAGTTCTATATTTTATCATTGCAGATCACGCAAAAGAATTGATTATAAATATCGTCATAACTTTTTTGAATAATCACTTGACCTAACCGTTCGCCCTACTTCCTTTGGCGTTGACAGAGATTGAAAGCTAATGTGTATGGAAACATCATAGCTTGATAAAGGGCAGTTCCCTAGCATAACTTACTAGGTGATTAATTGAAACGAACATTTACGAAACGTACCGGAAACTATATATTTTGTCGACATTAAAACATACGCATACATTTAAACCAGAGTTGCGTTAATAGATTATCTAAATAATAGTTCCACGTGTTAATGTCAAAGCGGCTCAGCACATGTTAATTATAGCCACCCAGAGGGAGAGGGGGAGGATATAAAGAAATCCGGGAATATGCCCCAACTCTTACTAAAATAGTAATAGGGTTCTTAAACGTTCCCGGATGATAGACTTCGATACTCGTGGTCTCACACTTCTATTATCTCCCCTGAAAGCTCACGGACCTAGACACGAAAGGAAAATAGAAAATAATTCTGTATTTTTCTCAATTTTAGGCAATTTTTAATTTGAAAAAAAAATAGGTTTGTCTTTGCTTTAGCATACATTTGCAGTGTACAATACAGATGATGCAGAAAATCTCTTGTTGATATGAGGTTTCTTTCAAATTTCAGAAGTGTTTGACCTAAGAACCACATATTCAGCTAGACAGAGTATGAATTTTGTATTTTCCATAGGGGTCACATAAACATGAGCGAGAAAAATAACAACTTGGCTAACTGATGTATTTTATTCTTTTAAATTACTGGTCTTGGCTATACTGAAGATATTAAACTAACAACAATGTCTGCTGCCCAGCTTTAAAGCTCAGATGTTGGAAGAGGCTGTACAGTAACCCTATTGGAAAATAAGTAGAGGTGTGAGACCTCGTGTCGCTCGGTTTACGTTCCTAACCGACGGACGAGGCTACGAGAAAATGTCTTGCCTAAACACGTCAACGATATACAGTGGCGCCGATGAGGCTTGAACCCGGGACCTCCGGTACAAATCTATTATTATTGGTCATATCTATCTCACTTTTATCATTGACCCCGAACATGCACAGCTTAATTTGTATCTCGTCTATGAAATAACAAGCATTTTATGTGCTAAATTTATTTTGCTCAGTATAGAATTGAACATTTGCAATGAATCCCCGTAGGGACGTTTATAAATTGCGCACGCCGCCCATATTTCAGGTCGTCGGCGCGGGGTATTGGGTATAGTTTTCAACTAGCAATAACCACGCCGCGGATAAACCTCATTGGCTATGGTACCGCCACTGCGCAAAGCTGATGTATTTCAACACATCTTAGTTTAATCAAAGGCAGTTCTATAACATAACAACGGTGACTATTTGTAACGAACGTTTATCAAACGTACCGGAAACGTACTTTTATCGACATTAAATCAAAGCGGTATAACCCTTTTAACTATATACGTATACATTTAAACTAGAGTGGTCTTTCTTATATAATAGAATAATCTCTAATATTGGGGATATATAGGTATCCACCAACAATAACCACGCCTCGGATAAACCTCATTGGCTATGGCGTTGTGGTAATGCCACTGCGTAAAGCTAATCAATCTCCACGCAGAGTTATCGTTCCTTGCACTCACATATATCTCTGCTAACTACTATATAACAAGATTTTGGTAAAACCTGTTAAATTGGAATATGTTTGCCTGAAACTTATTTATTTCTTGTGTTTAATATAATTTTCAGAATATCTGCAAATTACATGTTGCAAGATTTCAAACCGAAGCTCGATAGCAGAAAATTACTAAATAAAATTTACTCATAAAAATAAAAATTGAAATTATTTAATATAGAAAACATCATAGCTTGATGAAGGGCAGTTCCCTAACATAACTTACTAGGTGATTAATTGAAACGAACATTTATGAAACGTGCCGGAAACTATATATTGTGTCGACATTAAAACATACGCATACATTTAAACCAGAGTTGCGTTAATAGATTATCTAAATAATAGTTCGACATGTTTAAGTCAAAGCGGCTCATCAACACATGTTAATTATAGCCAACCAGGGGGAGGATATAAAGAAATCCGGGAATCTGCCCGCAACTCTTACTAATATAGTAATAAGGTTCTTAAACGTTCCCGGATGATTGACTTCGATATACTCGTGGTCTCACACTTCTATTATCTCCCCTGAAATCTCACGGACCTAGAGACAAAAGGAAAATTGAAAATAATTCTATATCTTTCTCAATTTTAGGCAATTTTTAAGTCGAACATGGCACCAAGAGCTATATACAGTATAGTTATACAGAGAGAAATAGCCTTGAGCGACCCACAGCCGACGGTCGCTGGGCCGACCCACAGGTTTTGTGACTCAACGGGAATGGTGGCCAGCCTCGGTAAAGGTCCCATTTACGCGTGGCACTCGGTCGCTAGACCTTATCTGGGGGAGGGCTACCTGAGTTTGGGCCTCGAACATGGCACCTAGAGCTATATACATTATAGTTATAGAGAAATAGCGTTGAGTGACCCTCGGCCGACGGCTGCTGGGCCGACCTACAGATCTTGTGACACAACGGGACCATCTTGGACGCCATGTTTTATTTCTTTTTATTGTGTTACACCTAAATTTCGGCTGGTATACATATGCATATTATACACAGTCTAATTAACATTTTGATATATAGAAACCCTTACTTACAGACGAACACCTGTTTTTACAGCAACCTATTTGCACTATAAATAAGTTTTTTTGGTAATGAATGTGGTGTAACGTAAATTACAGATTAGTTTCATTATGTTTGAAGCGCTTCTCAACTTATATTAATAAATGTACATGTATTATGGTTTTTTTTACATGTTTTTGATTTAATTGAAATTTTAATTGTAATGTAAGGTAACATAGTTTACAGGCACGTAACTCACTAAAGCCCAACGCTCAGAACTGATGGCACACCTGTCTCATTTTGAAACGTATTGTATGTTCTTTCAGTAAACCATACCATACAAAATCCCCCATGGGGTCTACAGCCAGCTCAAGAACTAGTACATGATGTGTTGTATTTGTTCGGCAGGTTCTTTCATGTCATTTTTTAACAAATTCCCATAAGGTATCAGCTAGAGCAGGCTTGTTTGCTTATAAAAGCAAATAAAATGTCAGCGTGCCATGCACTCCTTGGAAACATATGATGGGTCAATGGCAATATCGCCAGGTGAAAGTAGGAATGTTCCATAGAAGAAAGACGAAACTTTTTTTCTCTCATCTGCCAATATGTCTATGTAACATGTATGTTCAAATTACTTTTTGAAGAAAAAAATCCATATTTTATTAAAAACACATTTTCCTCCAACAAAATAAAGCAGCATTTACCACCTTCTTATGGGTTTTCTGGTATATTATTGCACATTGGACTGCAGAAATGTTATAATATTGTTTGTTTCCTTTCTTTTTATGCACTTTTTTTCCAATACCTCAATGCATTACAGAAATTAGCGATTTTAGTCATTGTTTCAACATTTTGCCCTAAAATATAAATACTTGAGCATATATGTTATATCTGATACAATAAATGACTTGGATATGTATAGTGTGCAACATTGTATTTCTTCAATTTGATAAGTTTATGTTCAAACATTTTTCAAAAGATAATACAGATTCAGTCTATTTTTGACGGAAAAACAGATTTTTCGCCTGAAAATTAGGGCAATATTTTAAGCATCATATGGTTCAGGATTTTTTTTTACTTAATTATTGGACCATTGTCTATCCAAAATGTTACAATATGTCTTTATTCTATTGTATTAAATATTTTTTTCTAAATTTTAACCCAATACCCCCAATGGATTAAAGAAATCAGTGATTTTTGTCATTTTTTCCAACATTTTGTCCTAAAATGCCAATATTTAAGCACATATGTTATATATGATGCCAGAAAAACTTGAATATGTATGCTGTGCAACATTCTATTGCTTCAATTTTATAAGTTTATGTTCAAACTAATTTTAAAAAATAATTCCAGATTCCGGTGATTTTTGACAAAAATACACATTTTTCGCCCCAAAAGTAAATCATTTCCAAACATCATGCGGTTTGGAACTTTTTTCTATTTAATCACTGGACCCTACCCTGCCCAAAACAGTTACAATATTTGTTCTCAATTGTATTAAATATATTTCTAATTGTTAGTTAAATACCCCCAATGTATTACAGAAATCAGCGATTTTATTCACATTTTTTAACATTTTTACCCAAAATCTCAATATTTAAGTATCGGATCCATAAATTGTATGGTGGGACATGTAGAGATGCGTTCCGAGAAATATTCCATCAATTCAAATTGGTTATAATGTATTCCATTATTTTTCTAAAAAATAATTCCAGATTTCGACGATTTTCGTCTAAAAACGCAGTGTTTTCCCCCAAAACTCACTAAAGCCCCAACGCTCAGATGGCACACATGTCTCATTTCGAAGCTTAATGTATATTCTTTCAGAAAATCATAACTACAAAATTCCCCCGTGGGGGTGGGTGGATGGGGGTCTATAGCCAGCTCAAGAACTATGACTACAAATGTAATTTTCAACGTTTGATTGTGAAAGAATTAGATGAAAATTACTTTCCCTTGATATAAAAGTAATCATAGGTGGCGTTGCAGTTAGTGCACGTGCAACACACAAAGGAATGTGTTAGGCATTCAGTCAAAGGTACGGCCGACTATAGACGTAAAATTTATTTTAAGGAAATTAAAAGGTTTCAGTGAATTTGTAATAGATAAGATATTTTAATTTTATATATTGAATTGATTCATATTTTGAAGTTTTGCATGGTTCATGCAAGGTGTTTATAATAACACTGGATTCAGAATTAAAATTGAGAATAACTGGACTCAGAAGTAGATGTATATGAATGCAAGTCGTGTAACTAAAAAGTTTTGTAAATTTAATGGAGAGTCGTTTGACTCAGGATTACATGTGCCTGACTGGGAGTCACGTGATTTGGGTCAGAGAATTGTAAAATGATTATTGTGAGATGTATCTGATAATAACAGTTGTTATAATAACAGTTGATATAACTTAGTAAGGTGTTCAGATAAATGATGTTATTGAGATGATAATTTGAATTTAGATTGTATGTGTTGTAAAAGTATTGTGAACTATATGTAGACGTGAGTCACTGGATTCAGAAATATAATTGAGAGTCTCTGGACTCAGAAGTAGAATTTAGAGTCACTGGACTCAGAAATATAATTTAGAGTCACTGGATTCAAAATAGAATTGAGTCTCTGGACTCAGAAGTAGATGTATGAGTGCGAGTCGTGAGACTCGGGGTTAAGACGTTTGTAAATCTAATGGAGAGTCACTTGACTCATAATTAGATGTGCCTGACTGGGAGTCACGTGACTCGGGGTCAGAGAATATTGTAAATTATTTTTTGTAAAATTATCATTTTGAGTCATTTGCCTCGGAGAAAGTTGTATTTTATGTTACAATAACAGTTGATATAACACTGAGATTAGTAAGGTGTTCAGATAAATGATGTTATTGAGATGATGATTTGAATTTAGATAGTATGTGTAGTAAAGGTATTGTAAATTATATGTAGAATTGAGTCACTGGATTCAGAATATAATTGAGTCACTGGATTCACAAATAGAATTTAGAGTCACTGGACTCAGGAATATAACATAGAGTCACTGGATTCAAATAGAATTGAATCACTGGACTCAGAAGTAGATGTAGGAGTGCGAGTCGTGTGACTCGTGGTTAAAACGTTTGTAAATCTAATGGAGAGTCACTTGACTCAGGATTAGATGTGCCTGACTGGGAGTCACGTGACTCGGGGTCAGAGAATATTGTAAATTATTTTTTGTAAAATTATCATTATGAGTCATTAGCCTCGGAGAAAGTTGTATTTTATATTACAATAACAGTTGATATAACACTGAGATTAGTAAGGTGTTCAGATAAATGATGTTATTGAGATGATGATTTGAATTTAGATTGTATGTGTTGTAAAAGTATTGTAAATTATATGTAGAATTGAGTCACTGGATTCAGAATATAATTGAGTCACTGGATTCACAAATAGAATTTAGAGTCACTGGACTCAGGAATATAATATAGAGTCACTGGATTCAAATAGAATTGAGTCACTGGACTCAGAAGTAGATGTATGAGCGCGAGTCGTGTGACTCGTGGTTAAGACGTTTGTAAATCTAATGGAGAGTCACTTGACTCAGGATTAGATGTGCCTGACTGTGAGTCACGTGACTCGGGGTCAGAGAATATTGTAAATTATTTATTGAAAAATTATCATTACGAGTCATTGGACTCGGGGCAAGTTGTATTTTATGTTATAATAACAGTTGATATAACATTAAAATTAGTAAGGGTTCAGATAAATGTTATTGAAATGATGATTGAATTTAGATTGTATGGGTTGTAAAAGTATTGTGAATTAAATGGTACGTACAGTCGGTCAGTCCTGCGACTTACACCAAAAAATATAAATAGTTGTGTTTTATATTTTCTGTCATATGAGTAGTGGAGGATTAAGGGAACAGAGTTAATTTAAGCAATATTCTCGAATATATTATATTATATATTACAATGGTTATACAATGTTAACACATTTTGAAAGTCTCTTAGAATCGCTCATTATCTCGCCAAAATCACCCTAAAATGACAGGCGATTTCAAACGTTCTATTTTCCACAGGTTCTGGATCCGCGAGTGTAGCGATGAAGCGGACCGGTTGATCGAGGCTAGGTTAAAACTAACCATGCCGTGTCTGAGGAGAAAGCAAAGGTTTACATTTTTATGATTTTCTTTAAATTTCTATATAAAAACGTTGGATCATAGGACCCATGGGACCGCGACATGTTTTATCCCAGGGATCTCAAACTTGATACTCTAGTTTGTAACAATCGTTTCCGAAACACTAGTGTCGAAATGTTTAGTGGTTCTTAAGAAGATTGGTTTTGTGATACTTTAGTATTTTATGAGGGCTGTAAGGACGTTTTTAAAACATAATTAAATGTTATACCCGAAACGACATATACATTTCAATGAAAACATGTTTTCAATACTAATCTAATAAATCACACGGAGCAATAGGGAAACATTATCTTGTTTTGTGACTTAGTTTGAACATTTAATATGTTGATGATAGAAAACACTGAAATTGTCACTTTGTACACGTAACTTATCGCACAGCGGGATATAATCTATATGTGCCCGTATTCGCATAACAGGAAAGAAAACTTATCTAAAAGAACTGAAAGGTCCGGATTCTTTTTCTTTTTTGGAAATATTAATTTCCACATTTGTTTAACAAAAGTCATATCAATGTATTCCTTTGAAAACAATTCTTTAGTTGCACGGCTTCGTTTTGGGCACGGAAATGCAGTAACAATTACATACATATTTGGACACACAGGTATATTTACACTGTTTGTGTTGCAATATTATTTTATGTTATATTCTGACATTCAGTTCTCTTGTATCTCGCATTTTAATCGTGCATAGCATAAGGAAGTCGGGATGGCAATTGATTATGTTCGAATGCTATATCATAATTGGCAATATTACAATATAGGTGTCAGTTAAGTATGCTCAGTATATTTACAGACGCAACATTTATGATTTTGATTATTTTTAGTCCGCTGATTTTTTGGTTAAATCTGTATTTTATGTTGGTACACTAGACTCTTTTGTCCCAAAAAATAACATATTGCGATAAACAGCTTTTCTCAGCTCCTTTTTGCACTAATGTATCAGGTCTCCGTAACATCTCTAGAACTTCGAAAGAAAATACCAAGTGTTGCGTTTTCAAATGTATTGAGTGTATATTTTTTTAACAGCGTTGTAACATGGTATAACCACACTACATAGTTTACATATTGCTATTTGCTAGTTTCCTGAGTTGTAACATGGTATAACCACACTACATAGTTTACATATTGCTATTTACTAGTTTCCTGAGTTGTAACATGGTATAACATGGTACAACCACACTACATAGTTTACATATTGCTATTTACTAGTTTTCTTTTAAGATTAGTTTGGGCATTACTTTGTATAGTTATAGATATAAACGTATGTCGTTGTATTAACTTTAATAATCTATATAATATATGAACGCACGGTCACGTTATGCCGTATATATATATGTGTGTCTGTGTGCGTGTTCCTAAAGTGTATAACCACACCGCCAGACGAGCAAAGTTGAGCTGAAGTATAGTATGTGCGCGGTTTATTGTGGTTTGCGGAGTCCTTGGTCATCCCAATGTTGGCATACACTGAAACATGGCTTGGCCTATATGCATGTCCTGGTTTGGCCTGGGCTGGCCTAAGATTAATTGGTCCCTCGGGAGTAGTTTAGATCATCCAAGAGATCATTGCTTCAACACTAGGGTTAATGTCTGCGTTTCCAGGGTCATTTATGTTTTCGTAGATGGTCAGTGGCTCACATTAAGGTTAGCACATTTCTCTTGGGACAGTGTAGCTGTATTGAATATGTTATGAGGTGTACACCTTGTGAGGGCCATTCAGAAACAACACGTTTTTGTCTTAAGATGATAAAAATGCAACCAATGTATGATATAATGAAAACTTGTTTTCATTAAAGTGAAATAGCAAATATTACAGTTATTAATGGAAACAAATATAATTTCTAAACAAGTAATTTAAAAACTTAATGTAACAAGCACATATACAGTAGCTTTTAAAACATCCTTTTTTTGTTGTTGGCATAATAATACTAAATAACAAAATATCCATTAAAGCAATATGCAAATATAATACACTTATAATACAACTGAACATGGTCAGAGTGATATATTTATAACGTATCCCACTTTCACATATCCACCCTACCAAAATGAAATCACCAAACCACACATTCAACCATTCATCCACCTATCTATCAACCTACTACCCATTCAGTTTCATTTAACCATCCATCCACCAGCTCACCCTTCCAAAAACCTTGTGCCAATATATAATTCCATAACTTATCTTTTTAATCATAATCATCAAATTAATCCATTGTTATATACAAAGTTATCCTCTCACTAATTTATCAATCACGCAATCGTTTAAAGTCACTTTATTTTTCATATACAATGCATATATCCTAAGTATTGTTGTGTTCCCATTTGCACCTATTATGTTTCTTCCCTCTTTACGTTTCTCATGATTAGTACCATTGACATCTTATAATCAATTATCCTTCAATGCAACCCATTTTAGTTATTTAAGTTTCAAACATTTTGTGAATGCCTCTCATTGCGAAGAACGTGACTAAGGACATGACCTGGAACAATTAAGGTAAACAATTTTAAGATCAGGTCAGGTCAGGCCAGGCCGATTAGGCCAGGTAAGTTAGGCCAAGCCATGTTTCAGTGAATGCCCCGAATGTCTGTTCAAATGGAAGTAATCAAGATTCGACCTGACGTTGAATTAATCTAAACGATCCTTGTATGTATTAATGACCTCTACAATACGACGCCACTTGTGTGTATTACATTGTGTTCATGAAATTAATTACGTAAAAACGCCGATAACAATTAATAACTAGAAAATTGTGCCAATGGGACACGGATTCCCCGTCTTAGCGCTGTCAAGCATATACAATAATAGTTGAGGTAAAATTAACTTCGAAAAGTATGCCACTGTCATTCATATTGACCTTCCTTTGTTAGGAACGTACTGCTGACGTATATATGTTTGTTTGTATGCTTGTTTGTTTGGTGTTTTACGTCATTTTCAACACCTACAAGGTTATATATGACGGTCGATTTTTTGTGATGCAGACAGACCACCCACCTTTCCTGGGTAGAATCAGTATTGTACACCTCCTGCCATCCGTAAGAATCGACACTTCCTCACTTACAAGTCGAGCTCCCAGTTCGATCCCGCAGCGGTGAGAGGCAAAGGTTTACAACGCAACGTCGTTAACCATTCGGCCATGGAGACGTATATATATATAAACATGTGTGAGAGTTGAAAGCTCTGTGGCTTCCACTGTCTCAGAAATGAACTGAACACATAAACTTGAATTTAAACTTTTTCGTACGGACGGATTTTCGGACACCGGTGACACCATATGCCCGCTCCACTTTCGTGCCGGACATAACAACCAGACAGTAAGATAACAATAAACAATATAGTAATAAAATGGATATTGTCTTTTGTGGGCGGAAAATCAAAAACATCTTGCTTGATTCAATAATTGCCAACCTTTAAAGTAGGTTCCCGCCAATAACATCCAAATTGTACACCATATATACTCCATTTCTAAACCTACTAACGACGAGGTATATAGAACTTACATATGATGAAAATCCAAACACTATAGACACAATATAAACGGCTTTAACAAGCTGGGCCAAACCCCCAAAACTGGAGCATCGAATTAAGAGTTACCTACTCATAATTCATTTTACGCATATTAAATCACGGGTATTTTAAGCACCCGTTAATAAACTTATACTTATACTTTTTATCGGGACATACACATTATTATATGATCTCATCACCTGGATAGAGTTTTGATGAACGGTTTTGTAGCGTATTTGTTTCGTTATTTGGCGGGTTAGTTACTTTAAGATCTAATTTATATATGATTTAAGGGTATATCAATGTATAAGTATGAATATAGCTTTGTGTTCTAGCGCATATACATTGTGGTGGTGTTGTTCAATGTTCAGCACCTCCAGCAATCGATCATATTTTACTTTTATTTTGGAATGAAAACCATTTAACCTAGCAAATAAAGGGTAGATCAATAGTATATTGTGTTTATATTTTGTTAGTTACACCGTTATTGTTCAAATGAAAATTTAAGTCAACCTACCCTAGAAAAATGGTATGATCCGTCGCCATTTTGGTTTTCGGGAGTCAGTAAAATGACAATTACAAACATTTGGGGTCAAAATATTTGTTTTTGCCAAGCTTAAGGGATGCTACGCGAAGATTGCGAGCAGATTCCGGAGCGTCTGTTTCCATTCTATCTAATCATATCAAGTATGAACACATATAGAAAGTAATAAAAAAAATCGAATCCTATTCGACGTCTAGACACCCTGAAATGCACAATTGAGTTTGTGTTTAGAAACAATTAAAGGAACGCATGACAATCGCGTTTCCTTTTATCTCGTGGCGTCCAGTTTATTTTACTACATAACGTGCATATTTATACATCATTAATAATAATTAGTTCAATAGTTAAAAGCAAATTGATTTTGGGTATTATTAATTGTTGATTATTTAATATAGTTGAACGAATGGTGGAATAAAGAAAACAGTTGAAATTCGGTTTTAAGTAAACTAACAATTAATATATCGATATTCAATTGTAATGCCTTATACTGTTACATAGAGACAAAAGGAAAACAGAATATAATTGTATTTTTCTTCTAAATTTTAGGCAATTTTTAATTTGAAAATTATATTTTTTCTTGCTTTAGCATACCTTTGCAGTGTACAAGACAGATGATGCAGAAAATCTCATGCTGATATGAGGTTTCATTCAAATTTCAGAAGTGTTTGACCTAAGCACCACAAATTCAGTTAGACAGTGTATGAATTTTGTAATTTCCATAGGGGTCACATAAACGTGTAAGCGAGAAAAAAAACCAACCTTGCCAACTTATGTATTTTATTGTTTTAAATTACTGGTCTTGGCTATACTGAAGATATTAAACCAACAACAATATTGGCTGCCCAGCGTTCAAGCTCAGATGTTAGAAAAGGCTGTACAGTAACAATATGGGAAAATTAATTGAGGTGTGAGACCTCGTGCCGCCCGGTTTACGTCCTTAACCGACGGACGAGGCTACCAGAAAGTGTCTTGCCTAAACACACGTCAATGATATACAGTGGCGCCGATGAGGCTTGAACCCGGGACCTCCGGTTACAAATCTATTATTATTGGTCATATCTATCTCACTTTTATCATAGACCCCGAATATACACGGCTTAATTTTCTCTCGTCTATGAAATGACATTTGCAATGAATCACCGTAGGGACGTTCATAAATTGCGCACGCCGCCCAATTATTATTGGTCATATCTATCTCACTTTTATCATTGACCCCGAACATACACAGCTTAATTTTCTCTCGTCTATGAAATGACATTCATTTTATGTGCTTAATTTATTTTGCTCAGTATAGAATTGAACATTTGCAATGAATCCCCGTAGGGACGTTCATAAATTGCGCACGCCGCCCATATTTCAGGGCGTCGGCGCGGGGTATTGGGTATAGTTTTCAACTAGCAATAACCACGCCTCGGATAAACCTCATTGGCTATGGTACCGCCACTGCGCAAAGCTGACATGTTTCAACACATCTTAGCTTAATCAAAGGCAGTTCTATAACATAACAACGGTGACTATTTGTAACGAACGTTTATGAAACGTACCGGAAACGTACTTTTATCGACATTAAATCAAAGCGGTATAACCCTTTTATCTATATACGTATACATTTAAACTAGAGTTGTCTTTCTTATATAATAGAATAATCTTAAATATTGGGGATATATTGGCTATGGCGGTGTGATAACGCCACTGCGTAAAGCTAATCAATCTCCACGCAGAGTTATCGTTCCTTGCACTCATATATATATCTCTGCTAACTACTAAATAACAAGATTTTGGTAAAACCCGTTAAATTGGAATATGTTTGCCTGAAACTTATTTATTTCTTGTGTTAATATAATTTTCAGAATATCTGAAAATTAGATGTGGCAAGATTTAAAATAATGCAACAATTTAGTTTTAATCGGGACTATTTTACTACAAAAATAATACGTACTTAGGTCTCCTCAATCGGAACACATATTATGTAAAGATTTCAAACCGAAGCTCGATAGCAGAAAATTACTAAAAAAAATAATTTACTCATAGAAATAAAAATTTAAACTATTTAATATAGTTCTATATTTTATCATTGCAGATCACGCAAAATAATTGATTATAAATATCGTCATAAGTTTTTTGAATAATCACTTGACCTAACCGTTCGCCCTACTTCCTTTGGCGTTGACAGAGATTGAAAGCTAATGTGTATGGAAACATCATAGCTTGATAAAGGGCAGTTCCCTAGCATAACTTACTAGGTGATTAATTGAAACGAACATTTATGAAACGTACCGGAAACTATATATTTTGTCGGCATTAAAACATACGCATACATTTAAACCAGAGTTGCGTTAATAGATTATCTAAATAATAGTTCCACGTGTTTAAGTCAAAGCGGCTCATCAGCGCATGTTAATTATAGCCACCCAGAGGGAGAGTGGGAGGATATAAAGAAATCCGGGAATATGTCCCTACTCTTAGTAAAATAGTAATAGGGTTCTTAAACGTTCCCGGATGATTGACTTCGATACTCGTGGTCTCACACTTCTATTATCTCCATTGAAATCTCACGGACCTAGACACAAAAGGAAAATAGAAAATAATTCTGTATTTTTCTCAATTTTAGGCAATTTTTAATTTGAAAAAAAAAATAGGTTTGTCTTTGTTTTAGCATACATTTGCAGTGTACAATACAGATGATGCAGAAAATCTCTTGTTGATATGAGGTTTCTTTCAAATTTCAGAAGTGTTTGACCTAAGCACCACATATTCAGCTAGACAGAGTATGAATTTTGTATTTTCCATAGGGGTCACATAAACATGAGCGAGAAAAATAACAACTTGGCTAACTGATGTATTTTATTCTTTTAAATTACTGGTCTTGGCTATACTGAAGATATTAAACTAACAACAATGTCTGCTGCCCAGCTTTAAAGCTCAGATGTTGGAAGAGGCTGTACAGTAACCCTATTGGAAATTTAGTAGAGGTGTGAGACCTCGTGCCGCTCGGTTTACGTCCCTAGCCGACGGACGAGGCTACGAGAAAGTGTCTTGCCTAAACACGTCAACGATATAAAGTGGCGCCGATGAGGCTTGAACCCGGGACCTCCGGTTACAAATCTATTATTATTGGTCATATCTATCTCACTTTTATCATTGACCCCGAACATACACAGCTTAATTTGAATCTCGTCTACGAAATGACAAGCATTTTATGTGCTAAATTTATTTTGCTCAGTATAGATTTGAACATTTGCAATGAATCCCCGTAGGGACGTTCATAAATTGCGCACGCCGCCCATATTTCAGGGCGTCGGCGCGGGGTATTGGGTATAGTTTTCAACTAGCAATAACCACGCCTCGGATAAACCTCATTGGCTATGGTACCGCCACTGCGCAAAGCTGACATGTTTCAACACATCTTAGCTTAATGAAAGGCAGTTCTATAACATAACAACGGTGACTATTTGTAACGAACGTTTATGAAACGTACCGGAAACGTACTTTTATCGACATTAAATCAAAGCGGTATAACCCTTTTAACTATATACGTATACATTTGAACTAGAGTTGTCTTTCTTATATAATATAATAAGTAATAGATAGAGTCTGGTCTCAGCGAGTTGGCTTATTTAAACACCGAGATGGGCGTAGCCCATCGAGGTGTTTAAATAACCAACGAGCTGAGACAGACTCTATCTTTTTTGTAGCATGGTGTACTTAGTAACACTGTGACGTCATATTGACCGTACTCTAAATTCCAATATCCGGTAGTTGTAGTATGGTATAGCCACGCCCCTTTAGTTACCCTGAATTAAACGATTTAATGCTCTGCATTCATCAAAGGAAATTTCACCGACCATGCTACAATCTCAAATATTGGGGATATATAGATAAACCTCATTGGCTATGGCGGTGTGATAACGCCACTGCGTAAAGCTAATCAATCTCCACGCAGAGTTATCGTTCCTAGCACTCATATATATCTCTGCTAATTACTAAATAACAAGATTTTGGTCCTGAAACTTATTTATTTCTTGTGTTAATATAATTTTCAGAATATCTGCAAATTAAATGTTGCAAGATTTGAAATAATGCAACAATTCAGTTTTAATCGGGACTATTTTATTACAGAAATAATACGTACTTGGGTCTCCTCACTCGAAACGCATATTATGTAAAGATTTCAAACCGAAGCTCGATAGCAGAAAATTACTAAATAAAATGTACTCATAGAAATAAAAATTGAAATTATTTAATATAGTTATATTTTGTCATTGCAGATCACGCAAAAGATTTGATTATAAATATCGTCATAACATTTTTGAATAATCACGTGACCTAACCGTTCGCCCTACTTCCTTTGGCGTTGACAGATTCAAATGACGAACGAGTGTACTCTGGGCAGAGCTTGAAAGATAATGTGTATGGAAACATCATAGCTTGATGAAGGGCAGTTCCCTAACATAACTTACTAGGTGATTATTTGAAACGAACATTTATGAAACGTACCGGAAACTATATATTTTGTCGACATTAAAACATACGCATACATTTAAACCAGAGTTGCGTTAATAGATTATCTAAAAAATAGTTCGACATGTTTAAGTCAAAGCGGCTCATCAACAGGTTAATTATAGCCAACCAGGGGGAGGATATAAAGAAATCCGGGAAATGCCCTCAACTCTTCCTAATATAGTAATAGGGTTCTTAAACGTTCCCGGATGATATACTTCGATACTCGTGGTCTCACACTTCTATTATCTCCCCTGAAATCTCACGGACCTAGAGACAAAAGGAAAAAAAATCTATATCTTTCTCAATTTTAGGCAATTTTTAATTTGAAAAATAGGTCTGTCTTTGCCTTAGCATACACTTAACACATTTAGAAACGCACGGTTTTTATCTGCATGCTTTTTATACTTAGCATGTAGCAAGGACGAAATAGTTTCGCACATAAATCTCATGCTTAATTCACTTTGCAATAATGGTTAACCTGGCGATTTGTGTTAAAAAAGAGCGTCGGCTATCGGCGCGACCATCAATACGGGTTATTGAGAACTGAACCATGATGCACGAGACTTTCGTGCATACAACACTACACATTCATGGCTAGTTATCAGACACATCATAAAAGCAGAATGAAACTCGATATTGACCGCTGCTAAGAATGCCACGTCTCAGCGAAGATGATCGAAATCAGGCACTTGGAATGTTCGCAACCGGAAGTTCCAAGTGTGCCATCGCCAGAAGATTTGGTTGTCACCATTCCACCATTTCAAGGCTGATATCTCTTTTCCATCAAACTGGGACCGTTCGCGACCGCCCACGCCCGGGGCAGCCACGTGTTACCACCATCAGACAGGACGCCTACATCCGGGTCTCCCATCTACGGGACCGCTTCTTGACAGCAACCAACACCGCCAGACGGACAATTGGCACTCATGGGTAAGTGTTGTTTTAGAACAAAAACCATAACATCACTAATCTGCGTTTATAAGTGAAACCAAAAGCTGTTATTTTCCTCCATTATTTGAGGCCTTTTCTTGTTTTCAGCCACAGAATCCACGTCAACACCGTCAGAAACAGACTACGTACATACCGTCTGAAGGCAAGACGTCCTTACGTTGGAGCTGTACTAACACGGAGACATCGTCAAGACCGTTTACGCTGGGGTCGTGCTCATCAGCGGTTTACAAGGCAACGTTGGAGCACCGTGCTGTTCTCCGATGAAATCCGCATTCAGCTCAACCGGGTAGACGGCCGTAAACGTGTCTGGCGGAGGTCCGGCGAACGGTTTAGCGATACTTGTGTTATTGAGAGAAATGCCTGGGGAGGTGGTTCCATTCACGTCTGGGGTGGCATAACGCTAAATCATAAGACTCCGCTTGTAATTTTTGATCACAATGTTACGGCAAATGTTTACATTAATAACGTTTTGCAGCCAGTTGTAGTACCTTTTATGGCTCATCACTTCCCGAATGGAAACGGTATCCTGCAGCAGGATAACGCGCCGCCACATACCGCCGGTGTGACAAGAAGATTTTTAAATCAGCACAATGTTAACGTGCTTGCCTGGCCTGCCCTCAGCCCAGACATGTCGCCAATTGAGCACGTCTGGGATGTGTTAAAAACGCGTATCGCGAGGCGTTTGAACCCCCCCCCCCCCCCCCAACCCCCTCAGACTTTACAGCAACTTCGTGTAGCTGCTATTGTAGAATGGCAGAATATTCCACAACAGGAGATTGCTACCAAAATCAATTCAATGCATCGCAGGTGTACAGCTTTGTTCAATGCAAATGGTGGTCACACAAGATACTGACTTGTGCATTTTAAATCTGACGGTGTGAGTAAAAAATAACCAATCTGATCTCAAAGTTTTTTATCAATTCACATGAAATTTGGCACACACGTGTAATAAAGATGAAGTGACTTGTGTACCAGTTTTCAGTTTTATACAATGCTCCAGATTTGAGAAACCCTCAAATATGCAACCCGTGAGTTTCTAAATGTGTTAAGTGTATATCTGCAGTGTACAATACAGATGATGCAGAAAATCTCATGTTGATATGAGGTTTCATTCAAATTTCAGAAATGTTTATCCTAAGCACCACATATTCAGCTAGACAGAGTATGAATTTTGTATTTTCCATAGGGGTCACATAAACATGAGCGAGAAAACCAACCAACCTGGCTTACTTATGTATTTGATTGTTTTAAGTTACTGGTCTTGGCTATACTGAAGATATTAAATCAACAACAATGTCTGCTGCCCAGCTTTAAAGCTCAGATGTTGGAAATGCTGTACAGCAACACTATGGGATTATTAATTGAGGTGTGAGACCTCGTGCCGCCCAGTTTACGTTCCTTACTGACGGACGAGGCGACAAGAAAGTGTCTTGCCTAAACACACGTCAACGATATAAAGTGGCGCCGATGAGGCTTGAACCCGGGACCTCCGGTACAAATCTATTATTATTGGTCATATTAATGTCACTTTTATCATAGACCCCGAACATATACGGCTTAATTTGTATCTCGTCTATGAAATGACGTTCATTTTATGTGCTAAATTTATTTTGCTCAGTATAGAATCAAACATTTGCAATGAATCCCTGTAGTGACGTTCATAAATTGCGCACGCCGCCCATATTTCAGGGCGTCGGCGCGGGGTATTGGGTATAGTTTTCAACTAGCAATAACCACGCCTCGGATAATTTTTTGTTTTTCATATATCTTTATTTATTTACAATTAAGAACCAGATGATGTAAACAGTCATCTGGACGGCACTCGTAAACAGAAGAGATTACTGGAATAATTTAAAAAAAAATGCTCACTATGAAAAAACAAAAACTATCACTGTTCATGTCCAATATATATCACACACAGTACTGTTCATGTCCGTTGAAAAACAGATTTAACACTGGTGATTTCTTATGTCCAGGGGAGAAGAGTTTGTATGTTATTTAAAAAAAAAGTGAGCATGAATTATTAATACTATACTTAGAGTAACACTTAACAAATGCAATTGAAAAAACCGTAAGCGAGTGCCGTTTACAAAACATGTAAGTACAAGTTGTTGAGAAACTATATTTTACGAAAGACTTGTCCCATATGCATGCGACTTACAATTTAATAAAAAATATCACTGGAAACTATACACCCCAGTGCGTTCCCCCTCGAGGTAAGGTCGGGAACCACCTGACATCCCGGGAAAAGGCACCAGCGTGAACGATACAAGTGTTGTAAAGCTAAATAAAACGTATGTAAGTGACAAAATGAATGAAAAACACATTTTTTGAAAAACTAGTTCTCAACATAAACATGGTTACATTTATTTCATCCTCCATCAAAGTACTTGAGCAACAAAAACATATCTGAAACGAGAAGAAGACTTTAATATTGCGTTTAAACAAAATATCATGAGTAATAATGGTTAATGAAACAGTGTGATGAAAAAGACTTTGATAAACGAGTATGACTGTAATGACAAATTGTGTATGTAAATTACGAAACGATAGGAACTGGTGAGAAATATGTATTAATGTCAAGACAAGGGTCAAACGAGAATTCGTTGTTTGTGAAATCTAACGTGCCAAAGCCATTATCACACCAAAAATGTCCAAACTCAAGAGAATTCATTCGCAAAAAATCAGCATACATTCTGTACTTAATTTTATTTAAAAATATATGGACAAAAGAGTATTGTGTATACTGTTTATTTTCATGCTTCGTCAAATTTCTGCATGTCCAAATAACATGTCTTGATTCTGTCAAGGCAATATCATGAATATCTTTATCTAATTTTGGTAAATATAAAAAGCGAAAAACTCTTTCACTAAGAATAAAACTACATTTACTTATAAACTGCAGTAATTTCAAAACAACCCTATTTAAAGGTTGAACCATTTTACATTCTATAAACAAGTGGCTTACGGTTTCTATTGATTCACAAAATGTACAGCATTTATTAACTTTAAGATGAAGTCTATAGGCCAAGTAATAGTTTACATATAATACATCATGACAGATTCTCCAGGAAGTATTTCTTACATCTGGATCAACACAAGGTGAGTATATATTCTTAAAAACTTGTTTGAAATCAATGGTTGGGAAATTCCGAACAACCTTTAGTGTGGTGTGTTCAATATTTAACAATGCATTATAAAAATCTTTAGCTGTAGCCTTTTTGAACGAAAAATCCGGATAATGCTTCATGAGTTTATTATAAACACCTAAACACTTTTTATAAAATGGTGGAACAAATTCACTATGAGGAATTAAATTACTGGCAAATAAAGGATTGTGCTTTCTCAAATTAAATCCAATCCAATATTTTGCTAAATATGTCCAGCTTGCATTATGACTATTAATAAGTTTCTGTAAATGGGATAAGTACAGTGCCTGGCACTTAATATCAACATTTGGTACATTAAGGCCTCCTTCCTTAAAAGGTAAGTATAATGTTTTCCTATTTACGGGCTCTAAAGTAGACCCCCAAATGTATCTAAAGGCTGCTCTTTGAAACATGTTAATATAGTGACTTGGCATATTGCTAGCCGCCGTGTAATATAATATTTTACTTAAAGCTAGAGAATGTAGAACAGTAGACTTGCATTTAAAAGACAGTTTTCTAGACTTCCAAAGATTAAGTGTAAATTTCGAAAATAGTTTTGACCAAACTTGATCTGGATCAACATTGTAACCATAATAATAGCCTAAAAGTTTAGTGCTATTAATCCATGAAATTCCAAAGGCATGATCGGACCGATTTTTCCATTTTCCTAAATACATTCCATTAGACTTCCTATAATTAATTCGGGATCCAGATATCTTCTGAAACAAATATATATAATCAAAATATTTTTTCATTGATATTTCAGAAGTCAAAATACCAGTGTTATCATCCGCGTACATAGACATTTTCACTTCAAAATCAGATCCAGGTAGCTTTATACCTTTAATAGAGGGGTCATTTTGAACTTTTTTAGCGAAAGGTTCGAAACATATTATGTACAAAAGGGGAGACAAGGAACAACCTTGCCTCACGCCTCTTTGTATATCGAAAGTATCAGAAATATGATTATTGACTATCACAGACGACTTGACATTGTTATATAAAACTTTTATCCAAAGAATAAATTCTTCATCAAACCCAAAAGCTTTTAAGGTGTCATATAAATATGACCAAGAGAGTTTATCAAAAGCTTTTTCTTGGTCCATGGAAATAAAAACTGCTGTTAAGTTTTTTTGTTCAATGTAATCAAAGACGTAACGAAGTAGATGAGAATTATCAAAAATAGTCCTTCCTTTAATGGAACAAGTTTGACTGATGCCAATGATTTTAGATAATACACTGCCTAAACGTTTACATATAACTTTGGAGAGTACCTTCCTATCTACATTCAATAAGGAAATTGGCCTATAAAACTTCATATCAGATGCATTTGATGTATCTTTGCATATTAAAGTAATATATGATAACTTTTGGGACTCTGACATTTCCCAAAAATCATAAACAAGTTGAAAAATTGATTCTAAAATATCACCAAATATATGAAAAAATTTCAAGTAAAAACATCTTGTTAAACCGTCACTTCCTGGTGATTTATTTGGTAACATGTCCTTAAGGCTATGCAAAATTTCATCTTTTGAAATACTACGTTTTAATAAAATATTATCTATTCCACTTATCTGTGGTAAATTTGAAAGAAAAGTATCATTAAGAGTTTTATCAACATCTTCTTATGTATATAATTGCTTGTAGAAATCTCTAAAACAAGTTAAAATATTTTTTGAATCCTGAAAATTCACATCATTATGTTTAATATTCGTTATGGTTTTATTTAAACTCTTAGTTTTTTCTCTGTGAAAGAAATAACTTGTAGGATTCTCTTTTGAAGTTAAGATATTTGCTTTGCTTCTAATGATTGACCCAGCTTGTAACTTATTTTCAATAACTTTTATTCTTGACTTAATTTGCTCTTTTAAATATAATGTATTTTCCTGAACTAAATTTAAGTTCTGATAATCTTTTTTAAGTTTTTTGTATTCCCCATGTGATTCTTTGTTTTTATCTTTACTGTAATCAATACAAAATTCTTTAATTTTAATTTTCATTGCATCCCACCATTCTAAGGTGATAGTATCTGTCCTACTAATAATATCCCAATAATATTCAAAAGTATTTAAAAAATCTTTATCTTCAAGTAATGTATCATTAAACTTCCAATAAGACTTTCCAAAAGACAAACCTTTATTAACGTTAATTTTTAAAGTAACAAAATCATGATCAGAATGTGAACACGGTAAGATCTCAGAATTAACTACAGAATCTTTAAGCATGTTTGGAATGTAAAATCTATCCAATCTACCGCCTATATAGGAATACTTACTGTTATCTGAACTATTTTTTCTAGCCCATGTTACGGCCTTTTTGGTAGGATATAAATATCTAAAAGCATCAACTAATTTATGCTTATCTATTATAGTATTAAATATTTTTGATCCGTCAATACCTCTATTTAAATTTCCTCCTATTTTGTCTAATCTAGTGTTCATAACAAAATTAAAGTCCCCATTTAAAATCAAATTTTTAGCAGTAACTAAATGTGGAACTAAATCGTTAAGAAATGAATTTCTCTTCTGTGTGTCAGTAGGAGAATAAATATTTACAATTCTATAATTAATAAACTCATTTACCGAAAAATCTACATGTACAAGTCGACCATCAAAGTCCGTATGAAAATTAGTAACTTTTATACTTTTATTACACATCATAATAACAGTGCCTCTGGAGTCCGAAGAGCCATAACTCCAATAACACTGTTTTTGTAAATGAAAAAACGATTCAATTTTCTGTGATAGAAAAAAATTATCAATATGAGTCTCCTGAATACACAATATATCAACTGAATTTTGTTTTATATATGACTTTAGAAAGTCTTGTTTTCTCCTCAATCGAAAACCGTTTATATTTATACTATATATATTTAACTCCATGGTAAGAAATGCAATTCAAGTTAGAAAAACAAACGCATACAATACGATATAGATCTACTATCACTATTCGCGACAACTTTATTTCTTGGAAAAGAAAACATTAAATTCTTTTTACGGCTAAAATATACATTTAAATAATTAATCGATAAGGCATTAGGATAGTATTTCAACAAAACGACGCGATTTAAAAGTGCACACGTACGGAGTGTGTACTGGGTAATGTGTAGACTAGTACTAGTGGTCTCACACCTCTGTTATCTCCCCTGAAATCTCACGGACCTAGAGAAAAATAGTTTTTTCTTTAGCATACATCTGCAGTTTACAATACAGATGATGCGGAAAATCTCATGTTGATATGAGGTTTCATTTAAATTTCAGAAGTGTTTGCCCTAAGCACCACACATTCAGTTAGACAGTGTATGCATTTTATATTTTCCATAAGGGTCACATATGCTAAGTTATGTATTTTATTGTTTTAAATTACTGGTCTTGACTATACTGAAGATATTAAACCAACAACAATGTCTGCTACCCAGCTTTCAAGTTCAGATGTTGGAAAAGGCTGTACAGTAACCCTATGGGAAAAATAGTTGAGGCATGAGACCTGAATCTGACGTTTGCGTGACGTCATGTTGTAAATAAACGTACAACGTCAATTGTTGATGCACCAGTCAAACTTGTTAACGTCACTTGCTGCTTCTCATAAGTTAAAGATAAGAAATTAATATCAAATTAACTTGAAAATATGTTCTTTTCAAAGTCTCGTAGAATCTCTCAAAATCTCGCCAAAATCGCCCCAAACGTGAGGAGCGATTTCAAACGTCCTATTTTTCCCTGGTTCTGGATCCGTGTAGCATAGCGTAACGAAGAAATCAGAAGCGGGCCGGGTGACCGAGGTTAGGGCATATTAACAATTCTCAAATCAAATTCCGGAATCGTCCATATTCTCACATTACATAGAACATATGCATTCCAATACTGTATGATTTCCACTATGTATTTTTATTTTAATTCGAACCGTTTCGGGTGATTTAAATTGATAATATATAAGTCTGTCGTCTATAAATTTGTGCCTACAAACACACTTTAACTTAGTATAATTATTTTAGTTCAGAATCATTGGTAAATATGGCAGTCAAAGAATATAGGAACATATAAAAAGTGATTACGAATGTTTTAAAGCACTGCTTATATACTCGTAGAAACTGGAAGATTGAGTCATCCTAAAGTTTTTAAAAGGAGCTACACGTTTTATAACATACCTGGCAATGCCGAAACTGAGAATCATTTCTTGATCGAACGTATAACTTACCTCAACTTTGATTAGATCATTGTTTAATAACTTGATTCAAACATTATAACCGTTATTTATTAAGATAAATTATACTGAAACCATGTTAAAACCATGTTAACTGATATACGGGTGCTACGATAATGTTCCTTATTCATTCAGCACGGATATATACTTTGGTCGAATAAACCATTCCTTATTGTATTGTTAAAATGAATGAATGAATGAATGAGTGAGTGAGTGAGTGAAGGAGTGAGAGAGAGAGAAGGAAGGAGGGAGGGAGGGAGGATGTGAATGAGGGAGAGTGAGTGAGTGAGTTAGTGAGTGTGAGTGAGTGAGTGAGTGAGTGAGTGAGTGGGTGGGTGGGTGGGTGGGTGAGTAAGTGAGTGAGTGAGTGAGTGAGTGAGTGAGTGAGTGAGTGAGTGACTGACTGAGTGAGAGAGTGAGTGAGTGAGTGAGTGAGTGAGTGAGTGAGTGAGTGAGTGAGTGAGTGAGTGAGTGAGTGAGTGAGTGAGTGAGTGAGTGAGTGAGTGAGTGAGTGAGTGAGTGAGTGAGTGAGTGAGTGAGTGAGTGAGTGAGTGAGTGAGTGAGTGAGTGAGTGAGTGAGTGAGTGAGTGAGTGAGTGAGTGAGTGAGTGAGTGAGTGAGTGAGTGAGTGAGTGAGTGAGTGAGTGAGTGAGTGAGTGAGTGAGTGAGTGAGTGAGTGAGTGAGTGAGTGAGTGAGCGAGCATGTATGAACGAATGAATGAATAGTGTTTTGCGACACGTCGACACATAAATAGGTCATAGTGTGCGCAAATGTAACGAATGAAACAGTAAGTTAAAATTAATGTAAAAATATACTGTTAAAACTATTGACATAAGGGAAGATATGATAAAAATATTGAATATATATATGTAGATCAACAAATGTCCGTCAAGTAAATGGGAATATAAAAAACATTCCGATGAAGTACACACGTCAACGGGTGTGTAAACAAGTAGATGCGCTCTAGTAGAGCGTGCGAAAGATGTAGAACAGCGTGCGAACGCTTTAGCTACAGCGTGTGAACGCTACTAGAGCGTGCGAACGCTGTAGTAGAGCTTGCGAACGCTTTAAATTATTTTTCTGCATGTCACCTGCGGCGCTGTAGTACAACGTTCGCACGCTCTAGTATCCCGCCATCAACAGGCACATTTTACAACAGATGTACACCGTTTCCCACCCTAATGACAAAGGCGTGTATATATATATATATATTTATCACATAATATGTAGTGTGGGAGTGTAATAACACCATTCAATATTTTCGATATTCCACTAGTTGTATAACATAACGTTAATGACGTCACGGACGTCACGTTAATTTACGTTTTCTAACGTAGTGTGACGTTATAAGTAACATTCGTTCTCATTCATTATTGAATTTATTAAACTTGTTAGCAAAAATGATATAATGCTCGGCAAGAGCCTCGCATTATATTATTTTGCCAACTCGTTTAATAAATTCAGTATTGGATGAGTACTCATGTAAGACCCTCTATATCTACCTTACATATTTTGAGAATCTTTAACTCTATATTAACCAGACAGAATAAACCCCAAAGCTGGAGTGTCGAATTAAGAGTACTCATAATTCATTTTACGCATATGTAATCACGATTATTTTAAGAACCCTTGAATGAATCTATACTTTTAATCGGCAAATATACCTCAATATGTGACTGAACACCTGTATAGTTTTCGTAAACGGTTTTGTAGTGTACTTTTGCCGTTATTGGCGGGTTAGTTTCTTTAATACCATGATCTTTGTAATTATGTTACTATTTTCCTGTCGCAAGAGCGTGCGAACGCTGTATTAGAGCGTGCAAACGATTTAAATTATTTTTTCTGCATGTCACCTGCGGGGCTCCGTATCAACGGGTGTGTAAACAAGTAAATGGGAATATAAAAATATAACGATGAAGTATACACTCTGATTTATTTTAAGAAATATAAAACAAGACTGAACACAATTATATCAAGTAACTCATTCATACTATTAGCTTGGTAGTGTCTTTGTCGCATAGGATCAAAGTCAGTATTGAATAGTTAGAAAGATAATAAATACAGTTTGTCAAAAGGAGATTACAAATAAATGAATATACTTTAAGAAAAACTCGAACGTATGTGTATTGACAAATGATCAGTATTCTGTGAAAGCTACATATCGTGTTCCACTTCTATACCTACTTGTGTATTTATTAAATATGTAAAATTTAACCAAACTGAAACAAAAATTACATTTTATTTTAAAGATTCATAAACCATTCTAGGTAATGGGTGTTTAGACTCAGTAAAATGTTCAGTATGTATAACTATGCTTTATTAAGTATACTTGTACATTTGTATGAAATAACCTGTGCCACATTAATACATAAATACTGAAAAGGGGATCCTTTGAAGCAACAAACACAAACAAGAGATAAAAGTAGCAGACTCGGTTTGATTGAGTCTGTTCATGAGAGGTAATGTGAAGTGCAACACCTCTCATGCCTCCTAACACCGGCTTAATCGATATTCTACTTCAAAGCCGCAAAGATTGGGCCTGATGATTCCAAAGGACCGGTAAGTAATATCACTACTGACACAAACAAAAGATAAAAGTAGCAGACTCGGTTTTATTGAGTAATCTATGTTCACTGTGGTAAATTAAGGTGTAACACGTCGCATGGCCCCTAGCACCGGATTAAGCGGTATTACATTTTAAAGCCACAAATAATGTGTTTGATAATCCCGAAGGACCAGTAAGTAATAGCTCTACTGATTCTTAATCGAGGCGACTTTTTACGTCCGCCACACAGCACTAAACAGACGCTAGTGTGAATGTCAACAACTACTGAAAAGAGGATCTCTTGGAAGCAACAAACACAAGCAAGAGAGAAGAGTAGCAGACTCGATTGTATTTAGTCTGTTCATGAGAGGTAGTGTTAAGTGCAACACCTGTCATGTCTCCTAGCACTGGCTTAAGCGATATTTTACTTTAAAGCCACAAAAATTAGGCTTGATGATCCCAAAGGCCCATTTAGTAATAACACTACTGATTTTTAGTGCGGCGACTTTTTACGGCCGCCACACAGCACTAAACAATGAATGATATCAATATTTACTACTACTCGTTTAATGTATGAAACCTATTGCTTGTGTTACTTCTTTTCAGAGTAAAATATGACTGGCACACGCACAATTCAGATATTGCAAATGGTGGCAATGTGGCTTCCAGTTATTATCACCAAGAAAGGTTTTCCGGAAGTATTATCTATTGTTCATCTACACGCATGCACTCAGACCAGGGATAACATAGTTTCATTAGAGACATGTCAGTGTACGCTGCACATGTTTTTTTTATATGTTGACTGCTCTAACAGAAATCTTAGCACAATAACACTAATTCCGTCTGAGTCAACACACGTGGATCTATCCCAGAACCAAATACGTAAAATCACGTTTTATCCATTTTCCAGATGTTCAGGTCTTCTTTATTTGGATTTGTCGGAAAATCCGTTAAGCTATATACATAAGAAACTATTTTCTTGTTTGTTTTCTCTGACGGAATTGAAGCTTCAGAACACAGATTTGTTAAGGCAAGATGATTTATTGCTTGATCTGCTGTTAGAAGATCTAAGTTCATTTAACTACTTTAGCTTCTTCTTCCCAATGGAATCAATATTGTGTTGGAATTATCCCCACCCACTATGGACAACTTTCCAAAATAACAACAATCCAAAATTTGTCTATAATAGAGAATTTCTGCCGAGGATAGTACCTTCAAATAATCAGTCGTTATCCCGAAGGACTGTTAAATCACTGATTATTCAAGCACCGATTGCATGTTTACACAGCGCGATTTCAGATATTTGCCAAATGTGACATTTCTTGAAATTTTCCATCAAGTTTTAATGGATTTTTCTATATCAGGGGGATGCATTTACCTACTTAACAGAGTTAGAAAACCTAACTGTTGTTTGCAAATTCATCAGCAAAGTGTATCCAGTGTTTGACTACCCGTCATTGATAATTCAAGCTGCTGCGAAAGTTAAAAGTTAAAGATACCTAAATTTCACAAATGCAATTAATGGACAAATGCAGCATATCAAATGTAAAGAATATTTTTCTAATCTACCAGCATTAAACATTAACACTTTTGTGCTTGAACGAAATTATATTTGCTTAAAAGTATCAGTTCGTAATGTGCAGTGTCCAACGTTTTCATCCTCTCTACATAACCCGCGCTTGCAATCAGTACTGTTATTCAGATACTTATATTTAATTATCGGTTGCACTTTTTCATTTATTTTTGTTTTCTAACTTAATTTTCGATTCAGTGGTTCACTACTCCGGCCGATTAAAGACTCTGAGTATTGTTTAACCACTTATAGGATATGTTGTCTTGCTTTTTAATTTAGTCTTTTGACTGTTACTTGTGATATGCAGGCTTCATAACCACTGCTCCCAACTAAATTCTATTATGTTTATTTCGCTCTTCGGGGCATAGTTTTTTAGTGGATACTGGGACCATACACCGTACGACATGGGGGAGATAAATCTCCATGTCCACCGCCATATGCATGCCATCTTCGGGATGGTTAACATTTTGTACTATTGATTTTATTAATATTGAGTTCTGCTCAACCCGGGGCTAGAGGGCGTGAGCGGTAGCTAGCATATTTCACTACCGCTCATGAACAGTCTCAATCAAACCCAGACTGCAATATTTCGTATGTGTCGTTTTCGGCTGTTTCCAAAGGTCCATTATCATACTCTTTTTTTATCTTATGAACAATTGCTTTTCATTGGAAAATCTCATCTGGACAATCATAGTTCCAAATCCGAATTTGCGATATGTCAGTGCATTTAATCAGAGCAGTTGTACTTGGTGTAAAGACAACATAAATAAATGGAATAGAACAAACGACTTCCATATGGAAACAAACGGGTTTAATGAATACCATTTGCACACATTAATATTGACGTATTCAAAGCATCTTAACTTAGATATTCTTCTCGAACACGCAGTCGTTTTCAAAAAATTAAATTACCTCGATTTATCGTGGAACATATACCAAGACGTTTTTCTTCCGGATTTTTTTCTCTCAGTCACTATCTTGCTTTATAGTATTTAGATCTCTCTGTACTTGGCTTACTTTATGTTAACGAGAAACCGCTATCTGGTTTAAATAAATTAAAAAATATTTCCTTGTCGCATAATATGATTGGAAAAGATGGTTGTAACTTGACACATTGGTTTTCTGGGCTGAGTGCACTTGAGCATGTTCAACTTTACCGTCTGATATGTTCGAAATGACATTACACTTAAAAACTATCAATTTAAGCCATAACAATATTGAGCTGTTAAAAGCACGGCTGGGGCATTTAGCTGAACTTCGAAACTTAGACCTGTCAACTAATTTACTCAGACACTTCCCTGATTCAATCATTGAGGACCTGGATTACCTAAGTCGTAGCAAAACACTAACTGTAAATTTAACGGGTAATGAATTACTGTGTGCATGCAACACTCTCAAATGTGTCCAGTGGATGGATCATACAACGGTTAATTTGTACAACAGAGATGAATATACGTGTATTTTGTCAAATGGAAGATAAATCCACGATATCGTCAATGACCTGACGTCTGAGTGTTCTTCTAATTTAGTAACAATAAAAGCTAGCGCTGTCGCTGTCTTTCTAGTTACTTTGTATATCGCTACCGATGGAAATTACGTTACCTTTACTATAGGTGTACCGGCTCCATTGACCCCCGTGTAAATTTTAAAACCTCCCTAGTTGGTCATTTTTCAAAATGAAGTTCAAACTAAGATTCACTTAATGCTCTTAGTGATGTGGCCTTCCTCTCTAGAAAACTGCTGAGAAAAGTAGGGGTCATGGGGCATATACGAAAATAAAATTCTGATCTTTGTTGCCATCGTAAACAAAATGCAAAACGGCACCCCTTACATGTATTCTACTTTCATTTTCAAAACCTTCAAGTGATAAACAAAATCAACATATAGCCATGCAAATGGTTCTTACCTCTCACAAACAAGTCAATGAACCCATTTCAGCCAGAAAAACAGACCCTAAATACTCAAAAATGCCTTTTATCACAAGAAAAAGTGACGGATTATTATTATTGGGAACTCCTTTCGATACACCAGGCATGAATACCAAAGTGATTTACTTCCTGTATGCCTATAGCAGCAAAATTAACGTTCCGACTTTGCGCCCCTTGGACGAGTATGAGAGTATATTCGAATACGATGCGTTCATTTCATACTCTTCCGACGACAGTGCTATTGCTAGAGATGAGTCAATTGTTGAACTAGAAACTGACAAAAGCCTTCGTCTTCGTATTCACGAAAGAGATTTTATTCCGGGAGAGGCCATTGCACTGAATATAATCAGAGCGGTGAAGCAAAGTAACAAAACTGTTATGTTCATATCACGGTTACTTCTGGAACGTGAATGATGTATGTATGAGCAGAATATGGCTAAGACCGAAACATTGTACTCAAACGGAATTTGATTCTTGTCGTCATGTTGGAAAGTATACCATCAAAAGTTCTGCCGCTGGAGGTGCTAGATATAATGCGGACATACACATATTTGGAATACCCTCAAACAGATAACGATGCGGACAAAAACGTCTTCTGGAATAAGCGTGCGGATTTTATAAAACGTTAGAGTCGAAGGGGTAATTAACTAGAGAGAAAATTAAAAATAAATAAGGCAAATTCGTTTATAATTGTAAATGCTTACATATCATATTTCATTGAAACAATAACTTTATGCATTGCCTCGCATATTATCAAACAGCGTTGTTAAACACCTTTTATATTAAAAATTTCTAGAACTGACCAATAGGTCCAATACGCATAATAAAGGAACTCTCTAAATTAATAACACATTTGCAGTAAGCAGTTGTAGCTATGACATGTGATGGTCATTCAAAACTAATGAAAACTGTTGTTGAACTCATTCGTTTCTATTGTACTGGTATATACGGCTATCGAATATTTAGTGACATTTTCAATGTACTAAATTAAGCATTTATATTGTACCTATATGTCGGTAACAATGCCCCAAATATAGCCTGTAGAGAATATGTGGGTTGAACTTCATGTAAAGTAAAGCAAACAACGGAAGTTGTAAACCATTTGGAGGTAGATTAAAAAAATGTGCCCGAAGTCATGAAACATGAATAAAAAAACGTAATAATAAAAATGATAAAAACATACAGGACATAAAAAAAGATTAATCGCAACAGAAAGGTCATTTAAAGATATTCCACATAGCCTTTTCCTTCTGAGACCCTCTCTCCCAACTCCCTTGTGTCATTGTACAAACAGAGCCATGGCCAGCTTGGGTTGCATGAGAAATAACAGTAATTAACATTCGGGTTCTAGACAATTTTGTTTTACGAGCTTGTTATAATTCATGAAGTCATTACAAAGCTGTGTTAATACTCTACATTCATTTCTTTCTCTGTTGCGGCCTCAATTGGAAACATGTACACCTCTGTTACATACAGTTAAAATAACATGCACTTACTGCTTTTTCTTGTGTTTGTGATTTAGGCCTAAAACAGTTAAGATCGCAGTCGTGAAATGTCTCTAAGTTAACTGTGAGTAGATACTTATGTCTTCAACAAGCCAAAATCCGCACTGTACCACAAACAAAGAGCAAATTAACTATATAGTGAAAAAGACAATACACAACAGAAAGATTGGTGAGGGTTACCGACTTAGAATGGTCAGTAGGCAATATGGCCGACTATTTAGCAGTTACAACCTAGCTATTATCCTGTCTTCAGCGCTCAAATTGACAAGATAGTGTAAATAAAAGTACATCCCATCAAATGAAAATCAAAAGTCCACATCCAGCTTGGGTTGCATGAGAAATAACAGTAATCAATATTTGGGTTTTAGACAATTGTTTTTATGAGCTTTTTATATTCATGAAGTCATTGTATACGTCCTAACAACGTTGAGTTTATACTCTACACTCATTTTTTTCTCTATTGGGCCATACATTTAAAACGTGTACACCTCTGTAATTTACAGTTACAATATCGTGCACTTACTGCTTTTTCTGTTTTATTTATGACCTAAAACAGTTAAGATCGCAGTGGTGGAATATCTCTAAGTTATCTAAGAGTAGATACCATTATCTTGAACAAGTCAGAAACTCAACCAGTCATCGAGCTGGGAAACATTTAGTAACAGTAATTGAAGATAAACCGCTTTAAATAAATGTACTTTTTATAGTTATTTAAAATTGAATGTATGTTGTAGTGCATCTACGTCAAAACAAGCTTTCATAGGATTCAACCCTCATGAACAACTTATAGTTTACACGAGTAGCAACTCTATCTCAAGCTGTTTAATGTTAATCTCAAAATGTAGGAATATCAACTGTCAAGTACATGTGTACCTACGTTTAGGATTTTCTATGAAAATTTCGAAATGTTTGCAAGAAGTTGTATAGAATAGTTTCTCTTTTCACTAACATGATAATTTGTATTTGTTTATAATGATCTAAAGATGCTTATTTTAAGTATCCCTGAGAAAAGTAGATATAAATGTGGAACAGGAAACCCGAAAACATGCATAGAAACAAACAACAATTACAAGGATACATTCAAGCCAAGTATATGACATCACAAACATAAAACATTGAATTGAATTGAATATTGTTTAACGGCTCATCAACACAGTATAGGTTATTTAGAGCCGCCCCAGAGAGAGGGGAAGGATACATAGGAATCCGGGAACCTGCCCTACTCTTATTATCGAATAGATTCCTATGGTTCTTTAACGTGCTCGGAGGATAGACCGATACACGGGACCGCCCGGTTTACGTCCCCATCCGACGGACGAGGCTAAGGCTAAGTGTCTTGCCACAGAACACACCGACGGAACTCAGTGGTAGCGCGGCGGATTTGTAACCGGAGGGCCCGACAGCGCCACGACAGCCCTCGAAAAACAGTTGACAATAGGGCTCTTGAGACGGTCATTGGCAAAAAAAGCTTCTAGGTTGCACCATTATTACCATATTGTCATACCAATAAAACGGAACAGTCTAAATAAAGATATCTCCGTCAGGTTATATTCCCTGCATTATAGGCAGTATAAGTACAACATATAAATGATCATGTATATATGAATATAAAAAAGCCGAGAAAGCCTGAAAGCAAGAAGTAAATGTTTTATATAATATTCGGTTTGATATTGATATTTTATGGATTTTTTACTTATATTGTCTATTAATGCTGCCTTGGTGGTTAGAGAATAGGTCATGGTGGGGATTTATTTATTTACACTGTCCCATTTTATTGGGTTTACGGTAGGGTAAGTGTGAGGTTTGGTGTGTGTATGCGTGTGTGTAGTTCGAAGGTTTAAAGTCCCTCCACCAGCATACTCGACAAGCCGTGAGGTATCTTGAAGATATGGGTACAACAGAGTCTGGACTTTGTGAGGTTTGGTGCACCCTTGAACTTGGTTTAAACCACTAGCGGATATTTATGCCACTGACCGTTTCAAGGCTGTAGCCCTATTGTTAACCCATTTGTGTTTGTGATGTCTTATTTGGCCTTTCATTCATCTTTAAATTTGTTCTTTGTTTCTGTGTGTGTTTGTGGTTGACTGTCGTCCTTAAATGCTGCTTTTCCTGTTCGGTTTTTATATCTATTATTTCGAACTGTACTTCTGTTGCTATGCTGTATAAGTAGTGTTTATTCCACGTCAATTTTAGCCAACGTAATATTTATTTAGACATGCATTGCCGTCTCAGTTCTTATAGTATAACTATGAATAGTATGTGCATTCGCTATATACGTATTTTATGTTTATTTAAACAAACGACGGGACAATGGACTACTACTGAATTCGATGGCGCCACATCTCCACGTTTACACAGGCAGAGTCATGAAGGCCTTTATTAAGAAAGACAAAACATGACAACTTGATTATGAAGAGTGTGAGGGCCTACGCTCTGCCTCTAGCGGGATTTGAAATCATCCTATTCTATATACTGTAACCATATTTTTTGTTTTGATACTATTTTAGTTACATATTTTCTCAGTACTAAGTCTGAAATGTATCACTTCGATATGAATACTTTGTTGTGTTATTTTTTAACAAACACGTGACAAACTTTTGTTTTTGTTTTGCAAACTTGATTCTTAAAAAACGTTGCAAATCAGAGGTGTGATTAGTTTTACAATAGTGTAAATAGAGGATATTACATGAGTACTCATTCATTATTGAATTTATTAAACGAGTTGGCAAAATGATATAATGCGAGGCTCTTGCCGCGCATTATATCTATTTTGCTAACGAGTTTAATAAATTCAATAATGAATGAGAACGAATGTTAGATTCTGTTTATCACATAACTCACATATCGACTTTTTATTGCATTTTGCCTGTCGCTTTAACACGCGAAACCGACATAAACCGTGGGAATTGGATCATAGTCATTATCGATTTTTTGACAGCGCATTCTAAGCTTATATGCATACTTATACAACTAGTGGCATATCGAAAATATAGAATAGTGTTATTCCACTCCCACACCGTTAATTCATTTGTAACAGTTACTCTGTGTAGGAACCTTAAACGTTAAAACGATCATAAATGTAATAAAACTTTACCTTAAAGCTACTGAGTCTCTATTTTAACTGGTAATAACTCATGTTATGTGTCAAGTAGTTTCAAATCGACGAACACCCCAATAGTCGGTATATAAGGCAGAAATCGATGCGTAAAATATCACATTTTTATTTAGCCTTCGTATAGGTAACATCGATAAATATACGGCTTCAGAAAATATGTGCTAAGAAAAGTAGTTGCCCGGAACGGGATTTGAACAACTGCCGTTGCGCTTTTAAGTTTTGATGGCCGTACATTTAACCACTAGACCACGGTTATTTATTGCTTTGTTTTAGCAGGGAGTAAGTATGGCTACTACAAGAAAAAAAGTAAAAAAAGAAGAATTTTCCTACCTACCTACCCATCTAAAAAGGTCGGGTTTGGGCAAACTAATATGTGTTTACGTTTGGCCTAAACTGATATCCTATTGGACTTTAAGTTGAAGGAAGTGGGCAATAAATTGATAACCACCAAGTTGAACATAGACAATACGCGCCAATTAAAAATCGATTTATCAAAGTTCCGGTCGTGTCAGATCAATCTGTATAACGGAATCAAGTAGATAGATGGTTGGCAGATAACGTCGTTTCAGCGAATTTTATCACAGTATACTTTAGGTCCGTGAACTTTAACTGTAAAATATACGTGTTTCGATGAAGCTTATGACGTGTCAGTTTAGAGTACAACATTCATATTATTAATCCGGAGCAAGAAATAAGGCCACTGCTTATCCAGGCAGATGGGTATTCAAGTTCATTTAGTAATTTGTGTCATATTAATTGAAGGCATTCATCATTACCCCTGTATTGTTTTAAGTGCTGCTTGTGTGATGGCAGAAAACAATGGTCGTAGGAGTTTTAACAACATAATTTGAAGCAACTCTGCAGCTCTGCAGATGAGAAGGTTCCAGGCCCATTTTGCATTTTTTAAAAAGTATATAGCGGAAATTCCCGAGTTGCGTTTCTTTTTCACTTTAGTATATTTACTTTTATTGGCAAATATCGGTCTGGGTAGATAAGACCAAATAAACCACCAACTGTATTCGCCCGTTTTTCACGCACATACATGTCAACGTTTGCTTGACGTTATGTTGTAAATAAAACTACATGAAGGTGGGAGGGATGGGATTAGGGTATGGGTCTCATAACAGGTAACAGCAAATTGAATTTGATGATAATAGATAACAATGGATTAACAATACACAAAACAGTTCACGTAAATAACATTAAATAGCAATCATAAATTTTACATTTTACGATAGGTGGTGGAGGGGGAGAGTTGGGCACAAGATATAGAGGATCTTAATCGAGTTCCCATTTCATATAAAATTTATGAAACGAGTTATGAATTATTTAACTTTAACGAGCCTTTTGGCGAGTTAAAATTAAAAATAATTCATAACGAGTTTCATAAATCTTATATGGAAGGCAACGAGTTTAAGATCCTTTTTATCAGATAAAATTGCAATCAAATTAGTAAAAAATAATTCAGATGGACGTAGAACCGCCACGACGTCAGACATATTTTAGCGCCAAAACGTCATAAAATGTATGACGTCGTAACGTCGCGTCTCACACATAACGTTGCGTATAAAAGAGTTCGTGATTTACCTCTTTACAAAATAGCAGTTTACGCCAACTTTTTAACAAACCAACAACAATGGTTTGTATAACGTGCATTATTTTTATAAGCTGTCACAAATAATAAGTTTATGACTGAGATCTGGGTGAATTTGTAATAAATAAAATAGTTTCAGTTAATAAACTTGCGTAGTGTTACTGGTTTAACTCAACCAATCAAAATCGTTCCAGGTTGTATTACACGTGTGTCATACAATAGACTATTAAATGGGTGTTCGACACTGCTAACAAGGGACGTTATGTGATAAAAATAAATAACAGACAACATTAAATTAACCAATAATAGATAACAGTCAATATTATTTTAAAAATAAAAAAGTATAAATTTCGCCAATTACACATAACACAACAGTTTAGTTACATAGTCTTTTTACCATCACGTGCTGCTTCTCATAAGTCAAAAGACATTTTTAATTTTAAAACGTTTAATTAACTTGCAAATATGTCTATTGTACATACAATCTCTCAAAGTCTCGCCAAACTCTCCCCAACGTTAGTGGCAATTTCACCCCCAGGCGTTTATGCTGTTTCCACTGGCTGAATCCGTGTAGGATAGCGTAGCGAAGAAAGCAAAAGTAGGCCGGGTGACCAAGGCTAGAGTAAAGCTTCTTTAAAATTGTTGACACCTCAAAAAGAGGTCATACCGAAACATGTATAAAAGATGATTGGTCAAAGTCAGTTTTAAATCCTGAAAGGGAAGGTTACGTTTATTGTTTGTTTTCAATTGTGTTTTTGTATGCCCTTACTGGTTTATTCTCTTGTTACTATGTCTTCTGACAAGTCATTGAGTACTTGCTTGGATGCTTTCTTGGCATAGAAACCTCATGTAGCTTTATTTACAACATCTCGTAACGTCATACATAATATATCAATATTGAAGGTATGGAGAGAACTGTAACTAATGTTGTTATAACTTGTAGTTCAATCCATTTGCGTATGTTATATATAAATATGTATTATCATATGATGTTCATTCTCTGTAACATGAGTAATAAAATATGTTTAAACTAAACTAAGTTCAATTTAATTCAATTTCCTTTTTCAGTCATTATATCATCACTCAGTAAGTTATAATACCACTTTCCATTCTCTCTGGGGGCGTCCGTGGCCTAGTGGTTAACGTCTCTGACTTGAAATCACTTGCCCCTCACCGCTGTAGGTTCGATCCCTCAGGGGCCTAGGAATCTTTATGTGAGGAAGCTATCCAGCTGGCTTGCGGAACGTCGGAGGTTCTACCCAGGTGCCCGCCCGTGCACGAAAATTGCCCGGAGGGGCACCTGGGGTCTTCCTCCACCAATGGAAGCTGGAAAGTCGCCATATGACCTTAGCTGTTGGTGCGACTATAAAATCCAATTCAATCAATCAATCCATTCTCTCTGGGACGGCTCTGAATAATCTATAATGTGTTGATGAATCGTTAAACACGATTCAATTCAATTCAATTTACTTATTTAGTCAATATTTCACCACTCAATAAATTATAATACAACATTCCCCCTTTCTATGTGATAGCTCTAAATAACCTGTAATGTGTTGATAAGCATTTGAACAATATTCAATGCAGTTCAATTTACATACCCTCAATAAGTTTTCTTTATTTAATCATGATTTCACCACTCACTAAGTTACAATATCACCCTCAACTTTCTGTGGGGCGGGTCTAAATAACGTATAATGTCTTCATGAGCCGTTAAACAATATTCAGTTCAATTCAATTTCCCCCCACTCAATAAGTTATAATACACCTACAATGTATAGATGAGCCGTTAAACAAGATTCAATTCAATTTACTTATTCAGTCAATTTTTTTCCACCCAATATGCTATAACACCACCTTACACTCGATCACATAACGTTGAGACGCCCACTGCGGACACTATGGCCTTGCGGACACCATGGCCTCCTACACGTAGTAAATAAATCAGAAGCATGCCGGATGACCGGGGCTAATCATTCCGGTGTAAATTTTATTTAATTAAAACATGACGTTAACTCGAATTGTTTTATCATTTTTTAGATTTTAAATCGACAGATTTATATCACATAATCGACAAACAGTACATAGCTTGATATAAATATCTCGTGTTTAAAATCGATTTATTGATTTATTGTTAAATACAGAACCTTTCAGTCAACGTATTTGTTTAACGTTTATTGAATTAAATCGTGTTTTGTCGACATGCATATATCGATTTATAGATATATATCATAACAACTCGAGTAATTTTAAATTGAGAAATTCAGTATAACCCAACAAGACGAGGCACGATTACGTTTCCGAGTATTATCGATTTATTGTAAAATAAAGAACCATTTCAACATCTTTGTTTTGCATTTATTGAATTACATTGTGTTTTGTCGACATAAATATATCGATTTATAGATAGAGGATCTTAAACGAGTTCCCATTTCATATACGATTTATGAAACGAGTTATGAATTATATTAATTTTAACGAGCCTTTTGGCGAGTTAAAATTAAAAATAATTCAGAACGAGTTTCATAAATCTTATATGGAATGGGAACGAGTTTAAGATCCTTTTTATCACATAAAATTGTAATCAAATTAGTAAAAAAAAATTCAGATGGACATAGAACCGCCACGACGTCAGCCATACTTTAGCACCAAAACGTCATAAAATATGTGACGTCATAACGTCGAGTCTCACACATAACGTTGCGTTTAAAAGAGTTCGTGTTTTACCTCTTTACAAAATAGCAGTTTGCGCCAACATTTGAACAAACCAACAACAATGTTTTGTATAACGTGCATTATTTGTATAAGCTGTCACAAATAATAAGTTTATGACTCAGATCTGGGAAATTTGTAATAAATAAAATACATTCAGTTAATAAACTTGCGTAGTGTTACTGGTTTAACTCAACCAATCAAAATCGTTCCAGGTTGTATTACACGTGTGTCATACAATAGACTATTAAATGGGTGTTCGACACTGCTTACAAGGGACGTTATGTGATAAATATATATCATAACAACTCGAGTTATTTTAAACTGAGAAGTCAAAATAACCCAACAAGACGAGGCACGAATACGCTTCCGTAGTTTTTCGATATTCAAAACTTATTTGTTGAATAACGAATCTCGATTTTTTTGTTTTTCGATATTCAAAACCTATATGTTGAATAACGAATCTCGAGTTTTTTTGTTTTTCGATATTCAAAACTGTTTTGTCGATAATGAATCTCGAGTTTTTGTTTCTCGATATTCAAAACTTATTTGTTGAATAACGAACCTCGAGTTATTTTGTTTTTCGATACTCAAAACCTATTTGTTTGAATAACGAATCTCGAGTTTTTTGTTTTTCTATATTCAAAACCTATTTGTTGAATAACGAATCTCGACTTTTTTGTTTTTCGATATTCAAAACCTATTTGTTGAATAACGAATCTCGATTTGTTTTTCGATATTCAAAACTGAATTGTTGAATAACGAATCTCGATTGTTTTGTTTTTCGATATTCAGAACTTGTTTGTTGAATAACGAATCTCGATTTGTTTTGTTTTTCGATATTCAAAACCTATTTATTGAATAATGTATCTCGAGTTTTTGTTTTTCGATATTCAAATTTTATTTGTTGAATAAAGAATCTCGAGTTTTTTTTCTTTTTCGATATTCAATTTGCAAGTTATGTAGAAATGTTAACGCGGGTTGTCATTGTATCTCAAATTCAATAATGAATTAAATGTGAATGTATTTGCTTTAAATGTATTAAAAAGACAGTAATGGTGTACGCATGCAAATAAACAAATATTTAAATGTTCATAAAATGCATGGGAATGTTATTAAATTGAACAGACTTAAGCAATATTTGTTTTTTTAATACTTTTATTCAGACACTTTATGTACAAGCATATACACTTTTTTTTTTATATATAATGATTATTATAAACATATACCGGAAAAAATATAATATAAACTGATCAAAGAAGATATATAAATCACAAGAAGAACAACAAACGATACAGAACTAAATAACGGAATGAAGTCAGAACTAAATAACGGAATGAGGTCAGAACTAAATAACGGGACGAAGTCAGTACAAACCATACAATCTAAAATATGCATAAACCTTAAAGCCTCATTGTTACTTGATTGAAGTGGATAGTTTTAAATAAAACAAGAAGACTTTATTTATCAATCAGTGGGCCAGAGGCCCGTGAGACATAGTTTACATTTATACAAGCAATTGACATAGCAAGATAACAAACAACATTTTTAGTAATATGAATATATGCTATATACTCAATTTATGACAGAAAATAAGCGGAGAAGAAATAAACGGACAAGGTGAGATAAATTACAGAGTTTGTTTATAATGTTCCATCCCGCCTTTATGGCATACTATTTTGATACAGAGTACATAAACAATGAGAATAATAGCTTTTCACATGTTCGATAAAACATCATAGTTTGGGAGAATTTCTTTTCTTCAATTTGCTTGTGAAGACATAACCTTCAGTAAACAAGTAAATAAAATATAATCGAATAGACATCGTCATGATGTTTAAATCCTCGAGTCTCAGTTGTATATTCTTTATTGTATATTCGCATACTATATAATATATAGAGTCTTCAAAACATACATCATACACGAGTTCGGCTACCTAACGGTTGCTCAGTTGTATTTATGTCTCTGAAATATATGTATGAGTATTCATGGATGACATGAACAAGTTGTACGTTAATGGACAGAGGCTCGGGACTCGGGTTTTATCTATAAACTTGATTTATTTTACATCGATTACGACACAAACTACACAGCTCATACAAATCACTGATGATGGCGCGGATGACAGCGTTAGCCATGGTTTAGATGTAGGAAGAACCCAGAAACCCTGGAAAAACCTGAGTGTCCGACTCGTGCTTAGGCCAAGAATGGTATCGCCTTTTAAAATACAAGTTGCCTAATGCCTTCACAAATTATACATAACAAGGGCAGTATTCTTTACGAATTATGTATTCCTCTTTAATAGGTGTATAAAACACTACAGTAGTCAGTGTTTTCCAGTGTCTAGTTTAAAACTGGATTAGGTGAAATTGCATACACAAATACATATTTTTAAGGCTTACCACCACTAATGGTATACCTACCTCTGAGGTCGGATGTAGTTCGTATTATAAAAAAGTAATCCCTCTTTTTTTTGTTGAAAAAGGGCATTATAAGTTTCGGGGAAATGACCCATTTCTATTCGTTTTAGTTGTTGTATGTATAAGAGAATTGTATTCAAATGCGTTAATGGATTTTCCCACTTAGGAATATATTTATACACATTATAAGCAACTATCAATGAAAACAGTTGTGACCTTGACCTGTTTAGTAAACAAACAAGAACGTTCGTGCATGTCTTGTGACCCCACCTGTTATGGTGATGTTTCACGTGGAAAGCTATTTCTCTATATGAAAATTACACTGCTGCATTATCCATACGTTATCTGAGGGTACAGCAAATCATTCTTAGTTGACATTTTAACATTGAGGTCAATGGGTAAATTAGTTGGTGGTTTCATACCTAAAGCAAATGTATCTCAAAAACATGAGAACATATGTACACAAAGCTCAAGATAAAGTGTACTACAAGTTCAACAAACTATTCTGAAGACTAACCTCAAATCACAGGCTTTACATGTATGCATATTAACTATTAGCTTAGGTATTGAAGTAATATCCATGTAAATATTTACAATGTATCGATTTTTAAACAGATAAACGGACCACTACCGCTGCTGAAGAGGACATAGTCAGTGTTGAACTACTTCTAGTCTCATCTATTGGACTTCTTGGGGTGCTTTTTTTTGCATACGGACTTTATAGATGCACCCTAGTCGGAGGACGGCGTATATCAAAACTCGTCTCGCTGTTTTGTATACGCAACCTTTAACTCCAACTCAATCGGATAGTGATCACTGACAGCACGTGCTTGTTCTGAACTGAGATCGTATAGTTCATCAAATTTTAAAACTTTAACGCTGTTTTTAACCAGTCCGCCATCGGAAGACGATTTAAAGCCATCTCCTGTAACAATAAATCTGTCGTAGGCACAGTCTGTTCCAGACACCGTCGTGTCTTCGTCATCGTCTATCAACCATCGGTAATTCTTGTTTTCCCTCAACTGGATCTCGCGCCACTCGTTTTTCCGTACGTAACTACAATCGGCATTCATATCGCCCATAACCATTACATCGTCTACACTTAGTCGTGACTTCACATCAACAAAGACCTTCTCAAGTGCTTGTATCTCTTTCACGGCATCATCTGGTTTTATATGAATTCCAGCTATCGCAAATCGTTTAAGAACAGTGTTTGACGATTCAAACAACACGACGTATGGTTCTCTTTCGAATTGGTCGTAACTTTCATCGTTGTATGTATAATCATCGATCACTTTTAATCCTGCGCCTTCTCTGTAGAAGAATGCGTATTGCTCTTTACTGGTTGTTCTCCCTAAGCGTTCGCTGATTTTCATTGAAAACGGATTCTCTGAGTTTTTCGTGTTGACCTGGTCCAGCAGCTTCTCTATGGCGGTTCCTTTCGAATCTCTTACCTCCTCTATAAGGACTATGTCATACCTAGAAATTATTTGTACTAGAATGTCCATCACATCAGCCTTTGCAACCTTTGACTCCCCGAAGATCTGTATGTTGAATGCACTGATTCTCAATGATCTCACTTGATACATTGTTACAAATGAGCATATAACGAACACGGAAAAGATACTTTTCAAATCCATTTTGACTTATTAACTAACTGCTGATAAAAATGTGTATTCAAATTGTTAACTCCGTTTGTTTCGCTTTCGCCCGGTTTTCATAGTATGAAGAGCTGTATTTATATTATTGGATCTACACCACAAAAACACTGATCGTTAACTAGTTGTCAATAGAAACGCACACGCTTATGAACATTCACAAAGCTAAGACACACCCACAACACTTAATCCTGCCTAAATACATATACAATGTAAAATAATAAGCGTGATCGAAGATGGCGGACACCGATAAACTATACTTTGTGATTATACTAGTACTCGTATACGGAAACGAAAAAGAGGCGCAACTCGGGAATTTCCGCTATATAGTGTATGTACAGTATGCTGCTGTTAATCGGATGGTACATGGCTACGTAAGACATTTCCTTTCGGAAAAAAGGACTAAAACAACATAAAACACAGCAAATAGTATTCCTTCAAAGTTTCATTTTCGACAGAGTACGCGTTTGGCTCAAGCATTTGAGCAAACTTAGGAAGCAACCTTTTGCAAACTCTTTACGTTAAATACAGTACTGCAATGGCTCAATTTTTTTTAAAGAGGAACATCAACATTGATGAATTTTTTGTTACAAAGTGTACTATGATGAAAACGTCTACAACATCACAGTTGTGTCCTTTCTCTAACTGCAACTCTATTTTTTCTCAAGACATCTTGGGATTTCTTTGGAATGGTGTGCGGAATTAAGTGTGTAGTATATACAATATATAGCGGAAATTCCAGAGTTGCGTTTCTTTTTCGCTGCAGTATTTAAGAAGTCTACATCATGCGAACCCTCTGCGATAAATTGAAATATTTAACAAAGAATGTCGACTTCCTTATTCGAATATTAAATTACAAACTTACATAACAGGTCTTTGTTATTTCAAGTTAAAGGATAGGGTTTAACGAGTGGAATATTTTAAACACCCAATACAGTTCTGATTAAATCTTTATTGAATTTACCTGTTCATATTTAAAATATTTAAGACTGGCAATGCGTCCGTATCATAGTATTTATCTTCCTATAACGAGATCATGTCATTCTTGCATACCGGACAAGGATATCCGTCATTTCACCGGGGCTAGATATTTCCATCTCACCCTAGGGTCGAGATAAAATTCACGCGCGCCAACATCCGGTATGCAGGAAAACATGCAAAACGTTATTAGCTGGCGGCGTCAACGCACAACATGTCTCTGATATGCAATGATATGCAAGAAAAAGAATCTATCATGGGTATTCGGTTCAGATAGGGAATTCCAACCCTCGGTATAAGTGTTTTAATCGAAACCTCGGCAGAGCCTCGGTTCCGATAAAAACACTTATACCTCGGGTTGGAATTCCCTATCTTCACCGGATACCCATGAAAGATTCTTATATTCTCGCACCATAGTGATCTATCTTGACTTAGTTTATTTATTTGTCAGACAAAGGGTTCCTCCATTTTCATTGACATTTCATTTGTAAATATATTTATCTCCGTATCTACCCATTTGTCCTTCTTTATATATATGTAGTATTGTTCTAACAGAACAATTAAACCATTTTCATTAAAGTGTAAAGAACAATCTATTGATCTATGTATAATTAAAATATGTCCTGATTTGTTTGTTCTTTAAGTACTTTAAGGCATATAATGCGTTATAAAGGACACAACTATAAAAAGACCCATAATTGTTTACGTTCTCTGGCATCATGTGCGTCTGTTTCCAATGTTTTTACTTAAGTTTTTCTTTCTATCTGAAGGAGTTGATTTTTAGTTTTTCTATGTCATTACTCTTTTAGAATTTAAAAGAGCAGGAATGGTGTACACACATTAAAGTGATAGGCAAACGTCCTCCCCAAACCCTCCGCTCTAAAACCTACTTCCGTCCGTCCGTCTGTCTGTCTGTATGTATTGTATATACGTTCATTTCAATGTAATCACAGCCTATGACACGAAGCCACTCTAACATATACGCTTCAACCTCTCATATTTTATTCATGTTTAATCGTTTCAAAATGTTAACATTTTAATTTATATGAAGGCCTGTACCTACGCCTACAGGGCCTATGCGTACCTATTACGTACTTGTCTCATTTCCATCTCTCATAATCAGCACCCACCTATCACCCCAACTCATAATCCACACCCACCTATCACCTCCACTCATAATCCTCAAACACCTATCACCCCCATTCATAATCCACACACATCTATCACTCCCACTCATAATCCACACCCACCTATCACCCATACTCATAATCCACACCCTCCTATCACTCACAATCATAATCCACACCCACCTATACCCCCACTAATAATCTACACACACCTATCACTCATACTCATAATCAACACAAACCTTTCATCTCCACTCATAATCCACACCCACCTATCACCCCCACTCATAATACACTACCACCTATCATCCCACTCAAAATCCACACCCACCTATCGCCCCCACTCATAATACACTACCACCTATCACCCCACTCAAAATCCAAACGCACCTATCACCCCCACTCATAATCCCCACCCACCTATCACCCCACTCATAATCCAGACCCACCTATCACCTCCACTCATAATCCCTACCCACCTATCACCCCAACTCATAATCCATACCCACCTATCACCCCACACATAATCCACTACAATCTATCACCCCCACTCATAATCCACACCCACCTATCACACTCGCTCATAAGCCACACCCACCTATCACCCCCACTCACAATCCACACACACATATCACCCCGACTCATAATCCACACACACCTATCACCCCCGACTCATAATCCACACCCACCTATCACCTCCACTGATAATCCACACACACCTATCACCCCCACGCATAATCCACACCCACCTATCACCCGGACTCATAATCCACATCCACCTGTCACCCCCACTCATAATCCACACCCACCTATCACCTCCACTGATAATCCACATACACCTATTACCCCCACTCATAATCCACACCCACCTATCACCCACACTCATAATCCACACCCACCTATCACCACAACTCATAATACGCACCCACCTTTCACCTAAACACAAGTGGTTGTTGTTTAATTGTACAGTAGTAGTTTGCTTGTAACTAGAAATATATGACGAGAAGACGACCTACATTTAACGTGAATAACAGTACTACTTGTAGGATTGCATAAATAACAGTACTGCGTGTATGATTATATAAATAACAGTACTACTTGTTAGTGACAAAGCATCGAAAAACGTTATTTAGATCTACGAAAGAATTATTGAAAATAAATGTTCAGTTGCAACTCACCAACCCACCCGCCCCCTCATTCCCACTTGTTAGTCCCCACAGGTCCCGGTGAGGGCGGGGGACTATAGGTTTGCACCCTGTCCGTCCGTCCAAATACCAAACTTGGTATGTGAATACATCTTGGGATAGCGGTGTGTCGTGTACCAAAAAAAGGTCATTGTGACCTTAACCTTGACCTGTGACCTCTGTCATAGAAAATGCTTGTCTGGACCGTATTTTCAATACTATAACACTTAGAGATACCAAACTTGGTATGTGAATACATCTTGGGATAGCAATGTGTCGCGTACCAAAATAAGGTCATTGTGACCTTGACCTGTGACCTCTGTCATAGAAAATGCTTGTCCGGACCGTATTTTCAATACTATAACACTTAGAGATACCAAACTTGGTATGTGAATACATCTTGGGATAGCGGTGTGTCGCGTACAAAAAAAGTCATTGTGACCTTGACCTGTGACCTCTGTCATAGCAAATGCTTGTCGGACCGTATTTTCAATACTATAACACTTAGAGACCCCAAACTTGGTATGTGAATACATCTTGGGATAGCGGTGTGTCGCGTACCAAAATAAGGTCATTGTGACCTTGACCTTCATCATAGAAAATGTCTGGAAAATGTTTGTCTGGGCCGGTTGGGGAATATGGATTGCCCTGCAATTCTTGATGCTCTTGTTTTAAACAGCCATACGCCACTGACTTTATTACTTTTTGTGTTCTTCTTGGTCATTTATTTTGGGGATATTTTGACGCCCCCACTCAATCCTGCCGTCCACGGCTGATAATCTCCCCATTATCTACAAGTCAGATTGTGATGCGATCATAACGGCACGTGCGGATACAACGTCGACGGTAAAATAGAACGCAGTCGTCCAGGCCATATACCACTATTGAATTTCCCATAGGCCTCCATTATAGCCTTTTAGCCTACAACACCTTTCCTATATTAGAACGGATAAAACCTCTTTTTTTTAAAGAACGATCTAAGAGACACTTAAAATGACCAGCAAATTGGGGGTAATGTGATGCTTTCAGCCTCTAATATTTCACTGAAGGTGGCCACCCCAGAATGGCAGTCAAGACATTTTACTTTTTGCAATCTCTCATTACAATTCTTTCCATACAAATGCAAATTTCAGTCAAAATATCTTCAATCAATATGTTTTTAGATGGAAATATATTATTTTGATGTTTTATGGGGATTTTTTTATGATTTGGGTAATTTAATCCAATCAGAATCTGCCTTACAATCTGACTATATGCCCTAATAGACCTATATTTTTTTCAATCAATCAGAAGCCCCGAATCATTAGTGGTATCTGACCTAAAAAGGGATTCCCGAACGTTTGACCAAAATCCTATGGAGTTCTAAATTGTATATTTCTTTTTAATTTCCTAATTTATTAAATACACATTGATAGTTTGTTGAATACATTATTTGATTAATACATTCGTAGCAATGTTTTTCTTTTCATTACACTTCTAAACAATAAAAAAATGCACTCAACTTTTCAAGAAAGTATATTTGTAATTTACAAGTTACAAATGAAGAATGCTAGAATGCAATAAGTTGACAGTCGCATTATTACATCAGATTGCGCTACAAAAATAATAGCTTATCCCTCGCCGGTGTTAGAACACGTTCCTTCCCCGATAAAAACTATTTTGGCGCTTAAATTGGGTTTTCGGAGACAGCCTTTTCAAAGATAACTGCAAAATGCTTAACATGAATTATGTCTGCCCTCATACTGGGATGTCTGTCGTCTCTCTGTCCGTCACAAGTCGTGTCCTCTCCGTATCTCTTGAACCGCTTGAGGGATTTTTAAATAAATTGGCACCATTGTTCACCATATCGAGACTACGTACAGAGCGCAATTTCCAGCCACGTCCGTTCAAGGTCAAGGTCACATTTAGAGTCGAAGGTCAGTTGGTCTAAAATTATAACGTAAGTGAAAAAACATAGTTATTGGGAAAGTGAAAAAAAAACGGACTGACAGTAACAACTGTGTGAATTCTCTGAACAATCTCATATGACATAAGCTGTAGTTTGCTTTCTCATAAAACAAAGTATTTTTTATTTCAAAACAATTAATTTTGACTTTGTAATCTGAGCAGTTGCACTTACGACCTTATGTTATTAAATAATCGGAAAGGAAGATTTTCATCAAAACGTTGTATCTGGCAGTTACGACCTTTTAAAATATGGTAAAAGCGATTATTAAACCACTGTAAGTGTCTTATAAAAGTTTGCTAGTTCAAGCTACACAGTTGGTCGAAATGTAGAATGCATATGGGAACAAGCGTGTGATGACAACATTAAAATATATATATTAGAAAATATTCTATTTTTTGAAGTTAAATCAGACGGATATAAAAAAACATGCTCTTATTATTATAAATTTAATTAAATAGTAAATGGTCACTTAACATACAAATAGTATTAATTTAATTAAATAGTAATGGTAACGTAACATACAAATAGAGACACGAATTATGTTTCAAATTAATTGTTGTAACAATTATAACATTTAATAACAGAGAACTGGGAGTTGTATTCACTAATGAAAAGAAAACTAAACAATCACGAACAAACATTAACACATGGTCCTATACCCTCTGTAGTCTATAACGTTACATTGTATTTCACGTACCCTTTATATCCTTACATATTAGGTCCCCATACCCTATATATTCGTACATACTATGTTCCCTTGTCCTATTTATCTTGACATAGTGTCTCCTCGCAGCCTATGTATGTTACATTGTATTTCCCCGTACCCTCTGTATCCCTACACATTATGACCCCATACCCTATAACTCCTTACATAGTATGTTCCCATATCCTATATCTTTACATATTATGTCCCCATAACCTCTATATTCTTACATTGTATGTCCCAGTACACTCTATAACCTTACATATTATGTCCCCATACCAGTACTCTATAACCTTACATATTACGTCCCCATACCAGTACTCTATATATTCTTACATATTACGTCCCCATACCCTCTATATCATTACATATTACGTCCCCATACCCTATATTATATCCTTACATATTATGTCCCCATACCCTCTATATCTTTACATATTATGTCCCCATAGCCTATATATATTATGTCCCATACCCTCTATACCATTACATATTATGTCACCATACCCTCTATATCCTTATGTTCCAATACAGGCGCGTAGCTACGCGTAGGCCGTGTAGGTCCAGGCCTGCATATAATTGAATGATTATATGTAATAAATATCCGGCATATCCGGATGTCATATCCGGTGTGATGTAAACAAGTTTGAAAATAACGCTCAGGTAAAAAAAATCGTAAATAATTAATTATAACGTCGATTTTCATCGGTAAAGTAATATAAAGGATTTTAATAGTGATATAATTGTATTATCTATCAAACGGTATATTAATTTTAAAAATAGAATGTGAAGAAGTCCAGAAATCAGCAAATAATCAAATTTCACAAATGGAAATCTCAAGTATTAGGGATGGAAGGAATTCGGAATCATCACTTGAGGAGAGAAATTATAAACTAAATGAAATTAAATCCATGAAGAAAAAACTTTCTGTGACAGAAAACCAGGGATTACAGCTAACTGAAACTGGTGGCGGCGTGAAACTTAGTTTAAATGCCGGAACATACGAGCTGCTGCGTTTTGCAACAGAAGAGTTCTTCATGTCCCAGCAAAATAACATAATCTGCAAAAAGATCCCCGTGATTGACAAAGTCGGACATCTTGTTGAAACAAAGTACAAGGTTTACTCAGGTAAATCGACACATTACACAATGAATATGTATCATACAAAATCGTCCTGTTTGATTAACGGAAAAAATACAAACCAATTTTTACAACTAGACCTACCCAAAATATTTACAGTGATCGAAAAGAAAATTACGGAAGACAACATATCCATTGATGACTTCAATACAAGTGTCAAGGAAATGATCACACAGTATTTCAATACACAAGGTAGTGCCGAAATGAAAGAAAAATCGTCCGAAGTATTGGCGATTCAAAGCAGCTATGTAGATGAAGTACACCCGGATGATGATTCTGAATGTTCCGACATCCACAGCATTCTGGATGATAGCGGCCATAATGAACTAAATGACATGGAAGACAAAAGTGATGAAACATCATCTATATCTACAGCAATTCTTGAGTGTCTAGGTGTTATTCGGACCGAAATATCGGTTTATGCCTGAAACACCCACTTTCTAATTTTCATATTCCTGAAACCCCCACTTTTTAAATTTTCAATTTCCTGAAACACCCACTTTTAATTTATGTAACCCATGGTTACGGACTATAGTCTGTTTTACCTATAGGACCATAAATTAATATTGATATTAAATAATCATAATTGCCAATTAATTATTATTATTATTATTATATCAAAGTATAACAGTTTATATCAATTAATTAAGATTAATTAGGTTTCTTTGATCTTTTTTTAAAATATATTAGTTATAGTTTAAAACTGATAATTGATACATTGAAAAAGACAAGATTAACAGTTTGCAAGCAGTTTTCTTAATTAAAACTGATAATTGATACACGATGATGATGTTATTAAAGAAATAAGATTAACAGTTTGCAATCAATAGTGTTAATTTATTGGTATTTAAGTTTACTGTTTATCTTTTTGAATACTTTGATGTTTCATATAAATTCAACTGAGCAATATCTAAACAAAGAAATATTTATTTGAGTATATTAAAGGCGATAATTAATGTATTAAAAACAAGATACAAGACCATTAATTTTTATATAAATTGATACTGATATAATTTTTTCATTACACACAGTGCGTTTGGCGAAAAGTTCAAGCTTTAGGACTCTCTACAGCCTACAAGGAAAATGACACAATCCATCGACTGGTTAGACGAGCATCGGTGTTGCCATTAGTTCCAATAGCTGAGGTAGAGGACATTTGGTTTCAAGCGTTAGAGGCCATAGGGGAGGAGGATCTTCCTGCGAGCGTTACTGCCTTCACAGACTACGTAACAGAACAGTGGGTTGAGGGTGATAAGCCAATTTGGAATCATTATACAACTGTGGGTCCCAGGACAACAAACCATTGTGAAGGGTGGCACAGTAAATTGAAGAAGGCCGTACGACATGCCCATCCAAACATCTTCGGTATCATTTCCATACTACAGCGGATTGAAGCTGCTTGCTACATTAGGGTTCTTCAATACCAGGCAGGGGGCGTTCGTCCAGTCAAAAAAAGAAAGTATCGTCAGCTCGAGCAAAGACTAGCAGCCCTGAAAGCACGTTTGGAAAACGGAGACATGACGGCGATGGAATACTCTGACGCAGCATCGCAACTTCTTTAATGAACATGCGTTCATACGTGTGTATATATTTGTGACAATAGAAAATATTAAAAAAACTTTCTAATTTTCATATTCCTGAAACCCTGAAAAAAAAGAAGAAAACTATAATTAATTTATTAAAGTTCAATTATAATATTGCCTGTTTTAATGTAAAAAAAGAAGATTTTTATAAGTTAACATTATAATATTAAATAAAATCCATTATTAATGTTCAATTATAATATTGCCTGTTTTAATGTAAAAAAAGAAGATTTTTATAAGTTAACATTATAATATTAAATAAAATCCATTAAATTATCCAAAAAAAGATGATATAAATGTATAAAAAAACTTGTGTTGTTTTATTAAATCATCCTAAGAAACAGACTATAGCTATAATTTGACCGTAGGAAGGTGTTAATTGGAAAAAGCAAAATTCCTGAAACAAAACACCCACTTTTTTTTTGTGGGTGTTTCAAGTGAAAAGTGGGGATTTCAGGAAGACACCGAAATATCAGAGATGAAAGAGCAGCTGTCCAGTCATATTGCACACTCCGAACTACAAGTTGGTCAGCTCAGAGACGAAATATGCAGTATGAAAAGTCACTGTACGACACACAGCTCGTCCACGGATGTCAACATCGAAAACGTGTCTGATAAACAGAACGGATTGAGCATAGTTCTTCAAAAAACAAATGAAAATTTACAAAGAAGACTTTAAGGAATCTTTGATTCCTTGAAGTTACTGCATGAAAAAAATGCCGAAATACGAAAACACAAACCACCACCCAGATTAGCTCCGAAGAAGAACAAATGAACATTCCTCAATCCAATGAATGTACACCGAATACACTTACACCAGTTTCGCATGCACGAAATAGTAGCGATACATCCTTCAATGAAAATTCTATAAGACGGGCGGATGAAGAAACAAATTGTAAAACCCTCGTCGAGAATCGAACCTTGATTATAGGAGACTCGATATTAAAAGGAATTCAACGGAATGGCCTAAATAGTACAACAGATATTATTGCTGCAGGTGGGGCGACAGTCAAAGATTTGGCGTTACGGATTCGACAATTAAATATGGCGCAATATGCCAACGTCGTCATATATATTGGCGGAAATGACGTCGCACGCGGGAAGACGGCCGTGACGTTAGGCGCGGAAATAAAAGACGTCGTCAATGCACTAGTTCGGCGGGAGTGTAAGGTGTACCTTAGTACTCTGTGTCCCAGGAAAGATGCAGAAGTAGCAGCATACAATGATGCTTTAAAACAGATTTGCCTAGATACCGGTGCTTGCCTTGTTCAAAGTAATATTTTCTTCACCTATATGAACAAGAAACCGGCAAGACACTAATTTTCACCTGATGGAATCCATCTCAACGGTCGTGGTTCGAGTACATTACTCATGTGCTTCAATGAATGGATTAATGTAGTCAAGAAACGCTCATCAACTGAAACCAACTGTACTGCAAATCGTGCACATCAATCAAATGAACATAGTACCGGCGTCAGTCCTTCCGTGGGCATGTTTAGTCAGCATCAACGTCGAAGTCAACCTTTCCACCGACCAATATTTGGATGGAGTGCACGCGCGGGTGATAACGGAAGCAGACACATAGTTTCAAATCGCGGCTATTCACGATACTGTGACTATTGTGACATGAATAATCACAATACCCAGGACTGTGGTCTCAATAGAAACGGTAGCGGAGATAGATGGCACGTGACAGGAAATGGACACTCGCCACAAAACAGAAACAGGAAATAGGACAATGACGGCAAATACTCATCACAGTTTGAGAATAAAAATATGTACGAACATTTACAAACTATATGCAGCAAGTGTAACGAACTTACATGTGATTGTGCTTCGAATTTATTGCTGCAAAAGGAATCTCATAAAAAAGAAATAGTTATCAATAATGATGATAAATTAATAGGAATACACCAAATGCATGTAAATATTAAAAATAATTATAATATAAATTCTACGTCGGAAACTGATAATAATTCAACCTCTAACGTAACTTGTATAAATACCGATACTGTTGAGACTAAAGTTGCTATTTCGAATGATAATATAACAAACATAGTAATCACAGATAACGCTAATACCATTGAAACAAATAATGTACATTTAAAGAACAACAATTTAAACGTAAGTTCGTTCAGCTATAACAAAAAAGGATTACATATTGCTAATATTAACGTACATCATATAATGCCAAAGATTGATGAAATAAAATACCACTTAGCCCAACCAAACTCGACAGATATATTAGGGCTCTGTGAAACTTTTCTTACTGCAAATACCGATGATAATGATATATATATCAACAACTTTACATTTGAAAGAAAAGACAGGAAAGGTAAACTGGGAGGTGGTATCCTAGTATATATCGCTAATAAAGTTCCGTATACACGCCGTGACGACCTTGAGCATGATGCTATTGAGTCTGTATGGATAGAGATAAAGTATCCTAATTGTACAGCTTTCCTATTAAATTTTGTTTATCGAGCACCTGATTCGAAAGTATCATGGATTGAATTATTTGAAACTCAGCTTGACAGGTTGGATCATTTGAATTTAGAAATTCATATATTAGGAGATTTCAATATCAACTATTTAACAGAAACGGATTCTGAAAAGTATAGTAATCATCGATGGGCCAATACTATTTTAAAATTTGGTCTTAATCAAATGGTAAATACGCCTACCAGAATAAGTAAAAACAGTTCTACAACAATCGACCATATATATACTACAAGATCCGATCTAATATGTGAAATTAAAGTACCTGTTTACAGTATAAGTGATCACTATCCAGTATGCTTTTCACGATCGACACATAATGTTAAGTCAGGGCGAGTTACCCATGAGACAATCAAATACAGATCTTTTAAGAAATTCGATGAACATACATTCTGTAATGATTTAGCAAAATCACCATTCGAAATAGTTGAATTTTTTGTTGATCCAAATGAGTCATTATATGTATTCTATACAATATTAAATACTATTCTAGAAAAGCATGCACCTATTCGAGAAAAGAGAATAAAACATGAAACCCAGCCTGGGTGGTTTACTGATGAGATTAAGAACGCTATTTATCAGAGAGATAAGCTACATAAAGAAAAACAGTTTGAACAATATAAATTATTACGCAATAAAATTTCATCCATGATAAAGAAAAATAAGAAAAACTTTTATAACAACGCTATTGAAGAAAATAAAAGCCCAAAATATATGTGGAAAAACTTAAAAAGCATTTCCAAAACGGGAAAAGAAAACAATGGAGGCATTTCAATTCCTGATAGGCTAATCAAAAATGATCATATCATATCAGGACAATTAAATATTATTAATGCATTAAATGAGCATTTTATAAATATTTCAAACATTGTTAATAAGACGAGTTTTGTAAAAAGAGATTTCTCTGAATTACGGCAACAACTTGATATTAAATTGAAATATGCTTCATTTAGTATAAAACTCATAACACCTTTTGAAGTTAGAAAGTTGATTGATAAACTTGATAGTAACAAATCAACAGGTATAGACGGTGTTGGTCCTAGAATTTTAAAATATTGTGGTGATTACATAACATCCTCCATAGCTTCAATCATAAATAACAGCATACAAACGGGAGTGTTCCCTGATACTTTTAAGGAGGCTTGTGTGATTCCTAAACACAAAAATGGAAATAAAGACGACCCATGTAATTATCGTCCAATTTCAATCTTACCAACAATTTAAAAAATATTTGAGCGTCATATAGCCATTCAAATACTATTCTATTTCAAGACGTATAATGTTATTCACGAGACCCAGTCAGGTTTCAGACAATATCATTCATGTCATACTGCTCTGACACGGTTAATAGAAGCATGGTTAAAAGATATAGACTCAGGTAAATTAATTGGAGCTGTATTTCTTGATCTAAGAAAGGCATTCGATCTTGTAGACCATAGAATATTGATACACAAATTGAAACTTTACCATTTTTCAGACAATACCGTTAAATTATTTGATTCTTATCTTTCGAATAGAAAACAATTGATAAAGGTTAAAACTTTAAAATCCGAGATGCTTAAAGTTACTTCAGGTGTTCCTCAGGGATCAATACTAGGTCCATTGCTATTTCTAGTGTACATAAATGACATTGCATTCGCATCTACCTCTGGAAATACAGATATTTATGCAGATGATACTACAGTATACGAATCTGATTATAATATTTTGGATGTACAAAATAGACTTCAAGATCGTTTGAATATTATAAATAAGTGGTGTATTTTGAATAATATGTCATTACATCCAGCGAAAACTAAATGCATGGTCATAGGAACTAATCACAAGCTCAAACATGTGGATATATTGAAATCAACTGTTGATAGTTTATGTATAGAAAATGTCGCAGTTCAAAAGGTCCTTGGAGTTTATGTTGACAGAACTTTGTCTTGGAATGTACAAATAGCCAAAATGTGTTCCAAACTCAATTCTAAAATTGCCTTATTGAAACGTATATCTTACTATTTAACATATGATATGAAGATTATGTTTTATAATGCCTATATTATGTCTACATTTGATTATTGCTGTACTGTATGGGGTAAAAGCAAAAAAATAGAAGATAAAATACATAAAATTCAAAAAAGAGCAGCTAGAATAATATTAAACAAACCTTTTCGAACTAATTCTAAGGATATGTTCATTGAACTTCAGTGGCTTTCTTTTCATAACAGATGTCATTATCATACTGGTGTGTTGATATATAAATCAATAAACAACCTAGCTCCTAATTACATATCACAACTTTTGACATTCTCATGTAATAATAGGTATAATCTCAGATCAGCTACACGAAATGATCTTGTTACACAAAAACCGCTAACTAAATACATGAAAGACACCTTTAGCGACTTTGGTCGACACGTTTGGAACAATATACCGGTCGACATACGTTCTCTTCCTACTATCCAGTCATTTAAATATAATTATAAAATGTTTATTGCAAAATGCACATTAACATGAATGATATTATTATTTATTTATTTTTTGCTTGGATATATATGTACATTATGTAAGACTTCTATATTTCTTCTATATTCAAATATAACTGAGTGTTTGTCGAAGATTGAATGTTTTTTATTGTTAGTGTATTTGTTAAAAGCACTAAATGTTTGTTAATTCATGTACAGAAGGCGCATTGAAAATATGATGTGTATATCTTGATAGTATGTCATAATGTGTTAACCTTCTTTAAATAAAGAATTTACTATTATTATTATTATTATTATTATTTAACATTTGAAACAATTGAGAATGTAATAAAATATGAGAGGATGGTGTGGGGTGCGAAGGGGCATACAGCTGTATACAACATTTAAAATCTAATAGCATTTCAGTGCTTTAATAACTAATAACGATCACATCTGTAACAACAGTGTGTCGGCAAAACATTGTTTGTTTGGAATTTTACATATCCAGTCCATAAATAATTCGAAAGGCATGTGTTCTTTTTAAAGATATGTGCGCCCAATGCCCACGTCCCCTGAATGAAAAATATTGATCGTAACTCACTCTTAACTGTTTTCCTAAGAGTATATGTAAGAGTTGATGCAAGTTAGGTAACACCATAATTAAGACATTGTAGTAAGCTGCGACTGAATGGAGATGGACAGACATAAACAAAGACAGACGTTCTCATGGGTGGATGTTCGGATGAATGGATGGAAATACATGTATGCATGCATGGCTAAAAATATGTTTATAGACAGGACATAAACCGCTTGATGTGTTCAATGACGTGATAAATACTAGACGGTAAACTATATCAGCTGTTTAAGTTCTCAAAACATTAAGATTGAAAATAAATAAGCCTTATATCATATACAAGTGTCTAATCCTGAATGTGTACGGCAAAAACGTATTCAATTCATAACCAGACATTTAATTTGATATGTCTGCTTTAAATTAGCAGAGCGACGTTAATAATGCATACATTATGTATCTTTTAGTGCATTTTGAAAGCCGCATTTTGAAAAGATCTGGGTGCAAGAGATTGTATTACCATCAAAATAATGACACAGGTTAAATATCCACAAAAACAAACACTTGTCACTTTAACGAGATTATATCATAATTATCATAGATATTTTCAGTTCCCAAAATAATAAATGTGACTAAAATATTTCGCAAGTAGCTTACGTCATATCAAATAGTTTGAACACTTAAAGTTGAAGACCAGAATAAGACCAACGTCTCTCTTGTGTTAGGCAACTGCGTGGAGACAACAGTCAGAACTCGAATTGACTCGACTGAGTGTGGGTGAGAAAGCTCTGTATGTACGTTGTTCATTCCATATCTCATATATATCCTTATATAATATGTCAACGCACTCTCTATGTACTTATCATAATATATGTTATTCCCATACCCTATATATTCTTATCATATCCCCATACCTTATATATCCTTCTGTAATATGTACTCATACCCTCTATATAATATAGAGGGTATGGGAACATATTATATAGGGATATATAGGGAATGTGGATATTAAACTTACATAATAAATATATCCACATACGTTATACGTCCTTGCATAATATGTCCCATACCCTACATATACTTACATAATATGTTCCCGTACTCTCTATATACTTATATATTATAACCCCATGAATACCCTTATATCCTTACACAATATGTCCCCGTACTCTCTAAATGATTTCGTAATATGCCTGCGTACTCTCTATATCCTTCATATTATGCCACCGTACCCTTTATATATTTACATAGTATATCTACATACTCTATATATCTTTTACTACAGTCGGTAGCGTGACGGATTTGTAACCGGAGGCCCCGGGTTCAATCCTCCGTGGTGCCACTGAGTTTCACCGGTGTGTTCTTGGGCAAGACACTTTCCCTTAGCCTCGTCCGTCGGATGGGGACGTAAGCCGGGCGGTCCCGTGTTTCGGTCTATCATCCGAGCACGTTAAACATGTTAAAGAACCATAGGAATCTATTCGATAATAAGAGTAGGGCACGGTTCCCGGATTCCTGTGTATCCTTCCCCTTTCACTGCGGTGGCTCTAAATAACCTATACTGTGTTGATGAGCCATTAAACAACATTCAATCAATCAATATCTTTTAATACACGATATTCCCCCGTACAATTTGTATGTCCCTGTACCCTTTAAATATTTACATAGGATGCCCCCGTACTATCTTTACATACATGCTATGTCCCAATGTCCACATACCCTCATATACGTGCATATTGATAGAAGTGGAAAAGAAGGTCGTAGCAGTTGTACATTTACATGCAAGCTTAAGCATAATAAGGTCGTATCTACCAGTAAAGACCCAACTGTTTATAAATATTAAGGTCGTATCTACCACTTACAACCTTGTATGATTATAGCCTTGTAGTTACGACCTTTTTGCAAAATATAGCACATCTGCTTTCACTTACGACAAACAAAAAGGTGCATAAATCCCTGCTAAAGCCAACTGATATGAGGAAGTGTACCAAATGAAAGATTTGCAGGCGTGTACTGCGTGTTTTTTTGCTACGGTCATGTAAGGTCGTAAGTAACACTTACGACCTTATAATTCTAGACCGTCTGTATATCTATTATAACTAAGATGTTTGAAATAATTTTCGAATATAAAATATTTATGTTCTTAATTTCTTAAACCAAACACCTTCATTCAACAAGGTAACGTAAATTACGGTAACGTAGACTTAATAACGCAGGTATCAAAGGTATAAACATTACGTGAAACGAAATTTTGTAGTTTAAAAAGCATAAATAATGTTCAAAATGAGTGGAAAAGAAGGTCGTAGCAGTTGTACATTTACATGAAAGCTTAAGCATAATAAGGTCGTATCTACCAGTTAAGCACAACTGTTTATAAATATTAAGGTCGTATCTACCACTTACAACCTTGTATGATTATAGCCTTGTAGTTACGACCTTTTTGCAAAATAAAGCACATCTGCTTTCACTTACGACAAACAAAAAGGTGCATAAATCCCTGCTAAAGACAACTGATACGAGGAAGGGTACCAAATGAAAGATTCGCAGGCGTGTACTGCGTTTTTTTTTCTACGGTCATGTAAGGTCGTAAGTGTTACTTACGACCTTGTTACTTACGAACTTATACTTCTAGACCGTCGGTATATCTATTATAACTAAGATGTTTGAAATACTTTTCGAATATAAAATATTTATGTTCTTAATTTCTTAAACCAAACACCTTCATTCAACAAGGTAACGTAAATTACGGTAACGTAGACTTAATAACGCAGGTATCAAAGGTATAAACATTACGTGAAACGAAATTTTGTAGTTTAAAAAGCATAAATAATGTTCAAAATGAGTTGTTACAATCAATTATGTTTAAAGGAATGCTGCAATAAAATTTTAATAGTTTATTGGATGATTTGTTCTATTATTTCTTTTAACATGCAGACAATGGAAAATTATTTAAAAACACACAATGTAACGTACATTACAAGAACCAAACATTATGGAATAATTTTCGGATATAACATCATTATGTTCTTAATGTCTTACGTTAAAAAACTTAATAAAGCAAGGTAACGTAAATTACGGTAACGTAGGCTTAGTAATGCAGGTATCCAAGGTATAAAAAGTAAGTGAAACGAAAGTTTGTATTATAAAAGGCATGAATATTGAAGACAATTTAAAATACAAACCCTTTCTTCCATACATTTTTAGTCTTCAAAATGCAGTAAAATTAATTATTATTTTATAGGTAACACGATAAAGCCTCAACGCTCAGATGGCACACATGTTCCAAAATGCTCTACACATAATGGGCTTTCAGAAAAATGGGGTGTACAAAATTCCCCCTGGGGGAGGCGGGGGGGTGGGGAGGGGTGGGTGGGTATGGTTTCTCCTACTAGCTTACAGCCTATGGTTATTCTTATCATAAATTAGAGGGTAAATATAGTTTTACCTTTACTGTTAGTACTATATTACAATTATAAATTACAAAAGCGTCCATTCATTTGTTAGCCAGTCATTTATTTAAAGAATTGTACATGTTTAAAAGTCTATGATGTTGAACATAATCATAACATAATCATGATCTAAAGAAGTGTATCATATTATTAAAGCAAATACGAGACTCGGTGTATAACACGATTTTGTTAATCTACGGATCTACGGATCTACGGTGTAATTTATTCTTCATAGCTAGTGCAAGACAATCAACCGCCTTTGTTTGTTTTGTTTTGTTAAGGTGTAAGATTTCAATGCATGCGGTATCTAAATGACAATTATGACATTCAAGTATATTGAAAAAAATGTTGGTTTACTGTATGGGTGTATTTCCTTTCAAATAATTTCATATAAAGAAATGTAATACGATTATGTGAATATCAACATATAAGAATTATGCTCCCTTTTGTGGAATTCCATTCCGACTCAAACAATCCTAAATAAGTTTACATGTAACTTACATTTTAATATGTTTACACATTTACCTAGACACATGCTATACATGAATAATGAAAAAGTGTGTATTGATCCATACTAAGCTTATATCATACTCAAGGTCATGTGTGTATTTGACTAATTCACATAGTTATCGAGTATGCATATATAATTCAAGGGTAGCACTGCCTAGATACATATTTAAACATTCTAAACTGGAAGTTTCAAGTAACAAATATTCAAGATTATTTGAGTTCTAATTATTTTTTTTTTCAAATGCAATCGCAATGGGTTAACACAAAAGGGGACATAATCCTTAAACAATTGCTGTCAGTCTTGATAATAGAATATTGACTTTATTAAATCTCTATCTCGCCAACAACAGGTACACTTTACAACAGATGTACACCGTTTCTAAACCTACCGTATCGGCAATAATAATATATATATGTATGTATATAACTTACACATTTACACTTACAACTTACATTTCCTTTCGATGGAATGTTCTTTTATTTACACTGTCTTGTCAATTTGAACGTTGCAGACAGGATAATATCGAGGTTGTGTACACCTAAAATCGATTTAAGCGAACCAGTGGGCCATATGCCTACTGACCGTTCCAAGTCGGTAGCCCTGTCTTCCGTTTTTAGCATGGTGACACCAAGCTTTAGTAACCATGTTTTTTCACGAATCCTAACTACAGCCTCACTGACGCATTGCCTGAAAAAGAAGACCCATATTTTAACAGGTGTATCTTCTTTTCTAGTGCGGATACAAATAAGGTAATGTCATTTAGAAATTTCAAATAATTTCCTCGATACATTGTTTAAGTTATATATTGTTTATGTAGCTATTTCATCTATTGTTCCATCGTTTTGCTGGGCGTTCTATAAATAGATCAATCATCATCATCACGGGATCATCACTTGATCTTGCGTAAAATGTATTCATACGCTGTATTGTTCTCCTAGGATAGTGTATTGAGATTTGTAACCAGTTAATTTTATAAATGATTAGTCCCCTACCGGTCCGGACCGGAGGGGACTTTAGGTTTGCCCCCCGTCAATCAGTCCGTGAGTCAGTCTGTTTTTTTGTCCGGACTGTAACTTTGTCATGCATAGTGGGATTTTAAAATAACTTGGCACAAATGTTAATCATAATGAGACGGCATGTCGGTCGCAAGATCCAGGTCCGTAGCTCAAAGGTCAAGGTCACAGTTGGAGGTTAAAAGTCAGTCTGGTTTTTTGTCCGGACTGTAACTTTGTCATGCATCGTGGGATTTTGAAATAACTTGGCACAAATGTTAACCATAATGAGACAGCGTGTCGCGCGCAAGATCCAGTTCCGTAGCTTAAAGGTCAAGGTCACACAGTTGGAGGTTAAAGGTCAGAAATAGGCTTGTCCGTGCTGTTACTTTGTCATGCATTGTGGGATTTTGAAATAACTTGGCACACATGTTCATCATAATGAGACGGCGCGTCGCGCGCAAGACCCAGGTTCATAGCTCAAAGGTCAAGGTCACAGTTGGAGGTTAAATGGTCAGAAATATGCTTGTCCGGGCTTTGACTTTGTCATGCATCGTAGGATTTTGAAAATAACTTGGCACAAATATTCACCATATTGAGACGGCGTTACGCGCGCAAGACCCAGATCCGTAGCTCTAAGGTAAAGGTCACACTTGGAGGTAAAAGGTCAGAAATAGGCTTGTCCGGGCTGTAACCTTGTCATGCATTGTAGGATTTTGAAATAACTTGGGACAAATGTTCACCATAATGAGATGGCGTGTCGTGTGCAAGACCCAGGTCCATAGCTCAAAGGTCAAGGTCACACTTGGAGGTTAAAGGTCAGAAATAGGCTTGTCCGGGCTGTAACTTTGTCATGCATCGTAGGATTTTGAAATAACTTGGCACAAATGTTCACCATAATGAGACGGCGTGTCACACGCAAGACCCAGGTCCGAAGCTCAAACGTCAAGGTCACGATACCTTCCGAACACAGGAACACATATTTTGCAGCTGAACATGGTAAGGTATTCAACATTCCTTGCATGATCATTCACATGGCTACATTCAACCTTTCATATGGGTACATTCAAAGATAACTGTTTCTTCAATAACTTCAGAATTAACAAACTGGCTAATAACAACTTTATTTCTTTGAACTTGTCTGCAATTATTGTGTTGACGAAACACAGTAACCTTTAACAGCAGTTTGACATTTGTGCAATTATTGTGTTGACAAAACAGTAACCTTCGACAACTGTGCAGCTTCTGAATTGTTAATTCTGCACAAGACCCGGTTGGGGACTATGGCCGTCCCTCGGACTGCTTCTTGTTTTTCTTGCAACACCATCAAACGCATATCTTCCATCTTTCTTGGATTTATATATTTTTTATGCAAAAATGTTTGTTTAATTCATGCCCAATGGTCTTAAAAGGTTTTAAATTATAAAATTGTTCCAGTTCACGATATAAAATACTATCAATCAAAATGTGAAGCTATAACCATTGTGTTAATGTCTAAAGTTTCAGAACACCATATAGCTAGGGTGGAATCGCAAGTAATATGCTGAAATTAACCCTGGTGCGTCACCTAGGATAGCACGTATTACTGTGCAAAATGAATTTCTTTGCAAATAAAAGATTATGTAGGCTCATTATGTTTTGATCATGTAGAATAAAAAATATTAATATTTGTCAATTTTAAATCGGACACCTAGACCTCTATAAAAAGCCTGATGTACTCCTTTTAAGACCTAAGTCGGAAAAAAAAAGTGTGTGTGTGTTTGTGGAGAGTGGGGGGATTTATTAAAAGATGTTTACGACTTTTATCTATGCGTCAATTTGGTGGCGGTATAGGTAGACCTCATCTGTTTTGAAACAAACTCGTAGAACCACAGTCCTGCCGCGCGTTAGTGAGCAGCTGTCAAACATTCTTCAATGTGCAAACGCGGAACAAGCGGGACTCGAATGTATTACTGTAGCATTGAGAGATATACATTAAATAAACAAGAGTAGATCTAAACATAAATTTGTTACCTTTTATTACAATTTTCAAATTACATGCAAAACTGATTGAATTATATTCTGTTAAGGCCAAAACACAAATATGTTTAAAAACAAAACAAAGCAACAACAAATTAAGGGGTAAAAAGTTGTTGTGTCGGGGTAAAAACGGCGATTCGGATGGGTGACAGGAAACAAAACACTTTCTTGTTTAGGCCTAAGGTAGTAAACGGAATTTACCGTGACTTTGGTGAATATTGTCAACAAACGATTTGTCGACTTAACAAAAACCACGTACAAATTACAATTAGGGATATGAATCGTGAAATTTTCAGTAGCGTAGCTACCTATTAGGCCAAAAGGCCCGGGCCTTCACATCATGTTCACATACATGGTTGAAAAATATAATAACGAAATAAATGTGTATGAACATCAAGTTCACTCCGAGTTGTGATATTAAATCACAACGGTATCCAGAGAACATAGGTTCTCCGAGTTTTGAGAATGAACTACAACGGTATCCCGGGACCAGTGGTATTCCGAGCTGTGAGAATAAATAACAACGGTATCCCGAGACCAGAGATACTCCGAGTTGTGAGATTAAAATCAAATGAGCACAAAGATTTATAAGTTATGTGTTGTATATGTGTAGTATGTATGTCTCTGCTACAAGTTGTGTGTTAAACATATGTTCTATTAGTTGAAGGTCACACTTCTTGGAACAATGAAACTTCAGGGAGAATTTTCACTTTACAGTGACATTCCATGTTTAAATTTGTATATTATTATAAATCTTTGTGCAGCGGGGGATATGGCTGTCTTTCAGACTACACTCGTGTTCATTTGATTTTAATCATACTTGCATAGTAGGTCTATATAATTGCAAGGTTGTTTCCTATTTTAATTCAGCTATGTTGGTCAAAGGGTTTATGAATTATCTCCCCTTGAATTGGCAAAATTAGCTGTCTTGACCTTTTTGACGCTATATTCATTTTTAATGACTCATACTTTGATAGGTGATGTTTTTTTGATACACTTTAACACCTGTGAAGGTATGGTTCAGATATGATGAAGCGTTTCGGAGATTAATTTTCATTATAACCAATCATTCCTTTTGTTCCCTTCTTTATTCCTGCATATACCTTACCTTATCTTGTTTGAATCGCCTTACTTCCAGATACATTAAACAATGCATTGATGTATTATTACATGCAATGATGTATTATTATTAAGAAAAGTTGACACATTTTCAGTCCATCCATGTCATGCGTGATTGGGAAAAAAACCTTCCATTACATGGATGCACAAATCATAGTTCACCATGCTCTCAGTACCTTCGGTACTTTGATTATTGTATAGTTAATTTGCTCTTTCTTTGTGGTGCAAAGCGGATCTACGGTGTCATTGTGTTTGGGTACTGTGATTTCTATAGGACCATTTTTCTCATTCTTTTTAGACATTTTGCGAATCCGAACTCAAATTACTACACATAAACGCCTTAACCGGTCAGGCAAAACATCACCTGATTGGTATCAACGTTACCAACTCTTAATTCATTTTACGCATATTCAATTACGGTTATGTTAGTAAAATCTAGACTTTTAGTCGGCACTTTTATGTTTTATATAAAGAAATAAATCCGTAAATAACGACAAAACTTCACTACAAAACCGTTTATCAAAACTCTATCCAGGTGTTCAGGTCATGTAATAATGTATATGTGCCGATTAAAAGTATTGTTTTTTCACGCGTTCTTAAAATACCCCTTTGAATATGCGTAAAATGAATTCTTAATTCGACACTCCAGTTTTGGGTTTTCTCCAAACTGATTAAATTCGTTTACATTGTAAATCTATAGAATTTGGATTCTTAAAGTATGTAGGTTATATGTATATACCTCGTCAGTATGTTTAGAAGCAGTGTACATACTTATGTTGTAACATGTGTTTGTTGTTGGCGGGATTGCTACGTTAATCGGCACACATTTATATCAAATCTTGAGAATAATAAGGTCGTATCTACCAGTTAAGACCCAACTTTGTATAATATTAAACAATAATGACAAAATTATAAGGTCGTATCTACCACTTACAACCTTATATGATTATAGCCCTGTAGTTATGACCTTTTTGCAAAAAAATAGCATCCATGCTTTCACTTACGACAAAATATTAGATGAATAAAACCCTGCTAAATCAAACTGATATGAGGACGGGTACCAGACTGAAAGTTGAGCAATTGCGTATTGTGTATTTTTTTGCTGCGGTCATATAAGGTCATAAGTAACACTTACGACCTTATAATTCTAGACCATCGATATTTCGTGTCCTCTCCATATCTCTTGAACCACTTGAGGGATTTTGAAATAACTTGGCATAAATGTTCAACATATAGAGATGACGTGCAGAGCGCAACTTCCAGCCACATCCGTTGAAGGTCAAGGTCATACTTAGAGGTCGAAGGTCATATGCACTATATTTCGTGTCCTTTCCATATCTCTTGAACCGCTTGAGGGATTTTGAAATAACTTGGCACACATGTTCACCATATCGAGACGACGTGCAGAGCGCAACTTTCAACCTGGTTGGTTCATATGCATTATACTGAGAGTGTGTGGGGTGTCATGTTTTTATTACAAAAACAACCCGGTCTAGTTATTTAGGTCTTTTGTTACTGTTTTTCGCAACGCCGTTAGAGGTGAAAATAGCCCACTAGCTGGTAAGGGTTATAGTATCGGCCTATCAAGACCGTATCATGCATATGGCTTAATTGCAGATATCGGTCTGGGCAGATTAGACCAATTAGAGCGCTCACTAGCGATAATTCGATTTTATTGACGTTTGCATGACGTCATGTTGTTAATAAACGCCCAACGTCAATTTTTAATGCACCAGATTCACCTCTTTGACGTCAGCTGTTCCTTCTCACAAGTTAAAAGTCAAAAATTAACATTGAAATAAAACAAAAATAGTTTTTTGGAAAGTCTCATAGAAGTCTCATAGGGACGATTTCAAACTTCCAATTTCCCCAGGCCTTGCTTCTGAATCCACGTAGCCTAGGCGTAGCGAAGCAATCAGAAGCAGGCCGGGTGACAGAGGCTACGTACCGAACCATACCGCACATTCCGAAATATAATGGAAATAGCAGGTGCGTTTTACGGAAAATACCGAACGCAGTAATCAATATTTTAGTAACGAATCTAACAGAGAGTAGAATGTAAAATACACAACGATACAAAATGTTCATCAATTTATTTATATCATATATTAGAACAATTAGCATGCATACATGAAAAAATATATATATCAGATGTAATTGGATAATAAGTAAAATCCGTGCCGTGCTATACATCATTTGTGTAACATAAATAAATATGTAATGGAATCAACATTATTAAATACATTTCAGACATGGGGTCAATTACATGGCCAAGACATTTTTGAAAATGGTAAATTAGAGGTGTGAAAAACACTAAGGCAGATTACAGAACAGAACAGAACAGAACATATTCTTTATTTATGACTTAAACAAATGTTTCTCGTCATATAAATACATATTACATTTGTTAATATGCGACAGGTCAATGCAATTTTTACATTAAACAATGAAAAAGTACAAACACACAATCATGCATACTATACACTCATACAACTCACCCATTCACTCTGACGCCCGAAATGTCTCACACATTCACTCTGGATCACGTATTTACCCTGTTATTATGATTTAACTATTCCTATAACATAGTTTCATGTAAACTTTTAAGTTTTAATAGTTACATGTTATGTCCAATGAGGATGAACATACATTTTTTACTCATTATACATTGCAGTATTGCGAATAATAAATGCTTCCCTAACAAACCTAGATAATCTAAAAAGCTCTTGCTGGCTTGAAGATTGCATCAGCTGAATAAATTTAAAAACACTTGGATGTCTGTAATAATATTGTTTAACATATAGTTTACGTAATTGTTCGTACAAAGGACAAATTAAAAATAAAATGATATTCATCTTCTAAGTCTGTACTATTACACTATGTACAATATCTCTGATTTCTATCAGTTCTATTTTGTGAATATCTGCCAGTTTCAATTCTAAGTCTGTGGGAGGATAATCTTATCCTGGACATGGCAGTTCTTAATTTCAACGGCAATATATCTAAATACACTTCATATGAGAATGAGGTTTTAAAATGTCTATACAAACATAAAACTCGATTATTTTCAACATCAGTGTTCCATTTTTGAACAAAACTACATGTATCTATTAAATTTTGTTTAATCAACAAATGAAAAGATTTCATATCAATACAAGTTGGGTCATTCCAAACATAATTATAGCCACAGTCTGTTATAATGGTTTTAACATTGCTGGCCCAATTCTTCATTCCTCTTTCACAATCTCTCACAGCATCTTTATAAAAAGTTGATATTAAAATGTTTTTTGAATCGACCACCTTACTCCAATACTTTATATTATTTTTACATACCTTAAAATATATAATGGGTATCTACCTAGTTCTCCATAAATACCGGAATTACTAGTAGACGTTTTAACCCTTAACAAGTATTTACAAAATTTCAAATGTATTCTTTTGTAAAACCCCAAATTTCTGCTCCGTAGCTTTATATAGAACCAACGAACGCATCAAATAATTGGAAAAACATTTTTGGTTTAAAATTGTATTTTTTTACATGTGCAATTAATATATTCAAAGCTTTTAATCCTTTACCTGCTAAGGTCTCTTGATTTAAATTGTATGAACCCGTATAATTAAAAACAGTTACGAGGTAGTTAAAATCGTTAACAACTTCTAAATTATTTCCATTATAAACCCATGTCTCATTAACTAAAAGATTACCAGATTACAAGTAACAGTATTATACCTCACGTTTACACTCCTGTATCAATTGCCCATACCCTTAGCGTGAAGCAATTGTTACTGTTCACCGGTAAACAATATTTACTATCGCACGATTGTGACGTAACGGGAAGTATACACATCTGTTTTGGATTTTTCCAATAACGACACGCTTTGCGCAGTTGGATTCGCCCCGGTTGACATTATTTCCTCAGATTGACAATATCCACTGTCACCCTCACTGGGATGCAAGATTTATATATTCAGGCATCTTAACACAGCAGACATACAAGTCTAATAGAAATATGTATACCAATAATAAAAAGACTATCCTTGGCAAACAGTTGTTAGTCTATTAAATATTGGTTTTGATGTAAATAATAATTATATACATTAGGCCAGAAAAAAATACCTTTATTTCTGGTTACTCAGCTGAAAAAATTAGGGTAGGTAGGTAGGTATTTTTTTTCTTCTCTTTTTTTTTTTTTTTTGCCCATGTGGTTTGGACGATGTTAAAGGTATTTTTAACTTTGTCAAGTGGTGATTTTGCAAGGAGAGAAGGAAATTAACCTCATTATATCTAACTTGTTTGTTTTGAATAAAATAAATTGAAAACAAATATTTTCTGCCATTATAAGTTTATTTGTTGACGGACGGCAGACGGAGTGACAGGCATAAAGAGATCACAATAGCTCCGACCCTGAGAGTTCCATCTGACAAGTGGCTGCGAAAGATTGAATTTTATGATTTCCTCAGGCTGGGTGGTATTGGAATAACAAATCTGCAGGCAGCATGTCAGGATTAATGTTTTTCATAAACTTATGCTCTGTCCCATGGCTGCATTTTCTAATTCTAATAGCCAAAACGGACGCGCAGTGCATCATAGAGGCGGCCATGTTTTAGCGCATGTTTCGTACTCAATCTTTTCGTACATTACCGATTCGTACCCAGTTTTTTCGTCCTTTTTATGTTAAAAATATGTAGGGTCGGCGCCAAAAAATAGGGACGGTCGGGTTACCAGAAACACAGGGTGTTTTTTTTCTGGCCTTACATGCACATTTGGAGAGTAATTAATTAAATTACCATTACATTTAATTGAAATCTGTTATCACATTACATCATGGGAACTATCAAAGGCCGTTCATAAATTCGCAGGTAGAAGAGATTAACTACGCACCACAACATCTCTTTATCATACCGTACAATTATTTTTCATCAAAGACTACTTTTGTTTATTTTATAATTATCGTAATTTATATGAAGTTCGTTTTGTTTTAGCCAATTGTCACCGAAAACGTCTTTGATAACGTATCTCAAAATGCGTCGGGGAAAGGTTTGTTAGACAATTCATGTAATTTTCTGTTAGCCTATAGTACAGACCTTATAACAATTATTATTATTATTATTATTAGGATATTTGAACTCATTCTGAAATCGTACAGAATGAAAAACCCTCCCCATTTGTTTATGTCTATATTATTATATGCTTTAGTCTAGCTTCTGTAAATATTTGTTGTATTATATTTAAATACATATTTGACGCATATTTTATCATATAACTGTACGGTATGCTGAGGAGTGGCCCAGCCCGACCCTCACAAACCTATGACGGAGTGTGTAAAGATGAAATATGTATAAACTATCATTTTCAAGACATATATAAAACTATATATCTATATAAATAGCACAATTTCAACTAAATGTCAATAATATTATTTCAGTTATCATAATCTATCCATTTTATTCTATTTACATCCTAATATATAACTATATTAGTCACGTTACACTACACTAAACTATTCATTACTACTTTCGATATTCTCCGTACTACGCACCTGCTATCTCTGGTATATTTTGGGATATATGTACCGGCTTTTACCCACAACTTTTCGTAAGGGAGCAGCTATTATTGTGTCGGTAGTAAATCTCCACGCAGAGTTGTCGTTCCTTAACAAGTCCGAACGGTAGGAAAGCATTAAATTGTGTATTTTTAGTCTGATAAGAAATCATAAAATGGTGTACAATATCATTATTTGCGAAGAAGAAAGTATTATTTTAAAACGTTACACGTGGAATAATGAAACGAAGACAATTGAATGTCAAATGTAACAATGCAAAAAATGCAACAATGCAAAAATTTAAAAAAAATTAAATAATGCAAAAATGGAATATTTACAATTAATTAACAAAGGCATAATTAAGGAATTTAGCGTTTAAGAAATTAGGAAATTACAAATCTAGAATTTAGAAATGGAATAAGGCATATTGCAATTTATCATAATGCAAGTTGAGAATGACAAAATACAATGGCGGATATCCCCCTCCATAAAATCCTATTCAATCATATTTTATATAGGATCTGTTTACGTTTATCGAAGTGACCAAGGTTGTCGTTCACAGTTCTACACACTCACTGGGGGTAAACCCGGTATCAACGCAAATGGATTCTCGAAAACCAGCCACGGTTGCGCGACGAAAAGTTAATTCTGCCTGTATTATGTAGTTATTCGACATAACAAATCTGTCAGGGTGTCCTGACCATTGCAATTCTAATATCACGGTTTCTCCCTTACAGTGTCACGGATTTTCTACGACAATTACAAAGTTGATTAATGGAATGAATCGTAGATACCGGTATGTTTGAGAGTGTGATTGAGGTTTCTTTTGAGAAAGGATCGTCCATATGCATAAAGGAAGTAAATGTTAGTACATCTGTGAGAGATGAAAGTGATGAGTCCACCTTAAAGGAACACACGGCAATCTAGTTTAGATATTTTACATAAAAAATGCATTTGTTTAATCATAATATTGATTATAAGAATAGTATAAGGCAAATTGTTCTTTGCATATTACTAACCGTTTCACCAGTAATATATTCACACCCATGGTAGAATAACGAAGGAAAGTTGAACAATCAATATTGTATTTAAATATACATGCAAGTATGTTTAAAGTCAAAATGATACTGGATTAATAAATCGAAAAGCTAATTGTAATGCTCAACCCCGGGCTAGAGGGCATAAACGGTAGCAAGCATTTTTCAGTACCGTTCAATCAAACCGAGACTGCAATATCTTTTGTATTTATCGTGTTCGGCGATTTCCAAATGTCTCATTTCATGATCTTTCTCCCTTTAACGAGTACCCCAGTGAATACAAACGTGTAGTATGTTGGTTACACTACAATAGCATACATATGGAATATCAAAAAAAAAAGATGGGCATGACGGATATATGGATAATAGACATTGACACTAGCCTACACAAGCCGCATGGCTTTTATTAATAACAGCATTTGGTGATATCACCGATTGAGATAGGTGATATCAACAAATGGTGTTTACAAAGGCAATACGACACCGCATAATGGTTGTGTTCATAGTTTTACATTGTTCTCCTACTGAACTGTAGGCAGCCAAGACTCATAAAGTTGGTATGAATCATACTATTTATCGTTTCCGTATATGTAAATGGAATAGTTTTATGACTAATCCCTTAATTTGATTCAATTGTCTGTACTATTGTTTTTGTGACTTTCGATGTACATGATGCAAACCACAGAGAATAATGTTTGCATCTGCATCTGCTAGTTAGACTCTGAAAAGAGAAAAATCGTCGTTGAGTAACCGTTACATTAAAAATGTTGTCGTCGAGACGCCGTGGCAGTTTCAGGTTGAAACCGTGACATGTATTTTCTTTAAAAACAGTTCTTTTTAACCCTGTGACAAACAATATTAACTAATTTATTTTTTTCTACTGGTTTGTATACATGTTTTGATAAAGCATAATGTATTAAATAAAGTGCTATACCTTTTGAAGTTTTTAAGAATTCTTTCATTTTATAAATTGATGCATAAAATATGATTTATATAGAAACTATACAAAACACTTTTATTAAACATAATTAGTTACTCATATTAGCGTATATAAGGATGTATTTTGCGTGAAAAACTCTCTAAAAAGCAAAATGCTTACCATTTTCATTCAAAATCTACGTTTGTAAACAGACATCTTTGAGAATCATTGACTATTCGTGGCGAAACCGATACCACTGTCGATGAGAAACTGTGACTGGTTTTTGTCGAGAATCCATTTGCGATGATACCGGGTTTATACCCAGTGACACAGTTTTGACCGTTTTTCGCATCGCGTGGATAGCGTATACACGCTAAAGCCTAGTTATCCGTGTAGCGGGTGTAGGAATGATGCTATTTGACTATGTTATCGCGTAAACAAACCACAAATCCGAACAAACTAAAAAAAAAGGACACAAAAGTCTCTGTCTGTTTTCATTGAACATGCCAGAAGTTGAAATGCAGGGCAAAGTAACTGGCGCTTTCTGAGTATTTATCTTTTTAAATAATCTTTTTAAATGAACAATACAACATACATAAACTACTTTTGAAGCCACAATCTGGGAGATTTAAATATATTTAAGGTAAGGTATCAGTAAGGTTTTATCGAATAATTTGTATACAGTTAAGTTTTTTAAAGCATTTGATGATAAAAAAAAGTAGGACAATGTCATTTATGAAATTTTGTTTTTATTTCACAATTGTTTTTCAGTGAAATGTCCACTTTTATAGAGACGAAATTTTGGTCTCACAGAGTGAGTTATCACATGCATGATACAAAGCACTCAGTTTCTACTCATGTATACTATTTAAAGCTTTAAATTAAAGTCATGGACTCACTCTCAGACATTGATGATAAATGCTGTCTTAAAATGTCAATGCAAGTGTCTCTATCTTGTGTGTAAATAATAAATGGTGGCAATGGAGGGAAACTGGGTAGAGGTTTTACAGTAGCTCGTGCTTCAATGCGTCCTCAGCTCCAGGATATATCTGAAAGCTGGAGCAATTCCTCTTGGAACATGTCCGCAAGGAAGACCAAAAATATCCTTTAATTTCAAACGTCTTTTAGTGCCCGTCACTAAATCTAATAGATCACTTTCAGCTGTATTTGGAAGCCAAACAAGACACACATGAATATCATGGATATGTGTATATTCCCTGTCAACTGTTAATATAACTGGTATTAACGGAGGTCGGTTTTTATAGACATGATACACTTTAATCATAGACTGTGCTTTAACGGGATAGTAGACATGTTGGTAAGAAATCCTTCAGTCGTCTGTCGCTGGTCAACATTCTACAAATAAAAAACAGCGATTGACTATACCTGTTAGCAATCACATTTGACTATTTTTAACTAAACATGTAACTATATTTTGATACACTGAGGTCAGTTTTAAAAGAAATGTAATTTATTTAATTCATGTAATGTATTTAAAGAAATATTTAAGAGGAAACAATTTACAACGAATATATAATTATTAAATGCACAGTCAAACATTTTCGTTTCGAAACAGTACAGTAGGAACGCCACGGACCTATAGCATATCAGTTCTGTTCGCATTTTAACTCCGCGAACATGGACTATTTCTTTGTATTTTACGGACTATTTTACGAATTTTCAATTAAAACAGACGCCTTTTTTTACACCAAAAATTGGGCGCGCTACGTCGGGGAGCACTACGGGTACCTATGGAGTCTAACAACACGCGTACAGTGTTTCATACCGTAGATTATGTAAAAACGAATACCTTACCGGATGAAATGACGTCCCATTATGTGTCAACCCGGTGCAGTGTTGTTGACAGGTCATCGTGACATAACTTGACACGTGAAATTGACATGGTGCAAATTGGATTTGGGATTACTGTCTGCTGCTAGAGGTCCATTAACAAGGTATTTGTTTTGTCATTAAAATGTGTTTGTTAATGAACAGTACACACCACTTTTAGATCGTACATATTTAAACATTAGCCAAATATAGTGCCTAAAAAAGTGGCGTATACTGTATAATAGAAAGTTTATATTTTTCGTGTACTCCGATTTTTCCAGTAACTGGATGTACTGTAAACTGTAGAACGTTTCGTGGAATAAAACAATTACTAGTATAAATGCTATCAATGTCCCCCGCACCCCCGCCCACCCAAGTACGGTAGACGGGTGGTGGGGGGATGTTTTTTTTTAGATGCAGCTTGAATACCGAAAACAAGGAGGGGGTAAGAAAACTAGAAACCCCCTCCACCCCCACCCCTCAGATGCATGAATGTAAATTGTTAGCGTTTTCTCTTTACAGTATCGTTATGTTATCCCCATTTTCTCGCACATTCGTGAATACATAACCCGATACAACTACCATTGAAACAATGTAAACAGCCATTGACAGGTCAGATTCGTATTTATGTACAGTAACATAGATCTACATACACATATGTGTACATATATATCCATGACAGTAAGTAGAGTTTTGAGTTTTCCTTTTTAAATATGTTACATTATGTATAACAAAGGATAAACTGTTTCTGTTTGATCATTGACATTGGATTGATGTTGTTTTTCAGAGAGGCCTCAAATGTGAATCATGTCCATTGAGCAGCTCTACGTGAATTGATACTGACGACTTCAGAATGTCAAGCCGAGTTAAATGCCATTGGATCATTTTGAGGTGGGAGCCCTTTTAAAAAATGTTTACACTTGTGTAGTTTTTTGAATGGAGCTTGTGTTATGCTTGCACGGTGCTGTTCAAAGTTACAGTAAACAATGTTTTCAGTGATAATGCAGCGTGATTGTCATGTATGAGCTCGTGTTAACTACATGTACCGTATACATGCGAAAGCAAGCTGTGTTAAAGGGACACTAGGCAATCTTTATTTTTTTAAAACTTCTGGAGTTCGGTCAATTTTTCTGCATAGTTTGCATTTGTGCATCATTAATATTATTTATTAGAATAGTTCTTAACTGTTGATAATAGTGCACCTATAATATAGTTAAGTATTTGATAGAATAACGAAGACAAAATGAAACACTTTTATTTAATTTTTAATGCAAGCAGGTTTAAATTTAAAATGTTACCAGGTTAACAAATGGAGATGCTAATGTTAATGCTTGATAAATACTTCAAGATTGCCGTGTGTCCCTTTAACATCAACTAATTACAATATGATTATGGTCTATGTGATGGGTCCCCAATTTATTAAAGGGACACAGAGCAAATTTTCAATTTTGTGTCTGTTTTACACATTTTCACATCAGAACAGACCACACATCTACAAAAGTGTCTTCTCAACTGCCATATTTAATCGTGTTTTATTTCTAAAACTAGCGGCATCACCAGGTTGTGAAATAGAAAATAAATAGTTGTATATTAATGTTTTCTACCCGTGTAAAATGACCTTACTAGGTCATTAAAGTAAAATATCCTATGATTTTAATTTAACAATTTTAGATTTTTGGCAAGAGTTGTATTTTATTCCCTTTGTAGTAAAAATGGCTTATAGAGCATTGCACCCTCTGTCAGATTCAACTTTCCTTATAATAGATTCTTGCTGTAGTACTGTTGGTTGAAAAATACATTACAATTGTTCTGTAATCATGTCAGTTCAATCATATACTCGTATGATACACACTATAATATGTATTGACCCTTTATTTGATGTGCCATTTACTCAGTTTTGGTCAAGGGACGTTTATAACATGTCGGCTTTGAATCCAGTGAACACGGATTCAAGTCTTACTGGCGCCACTGGGTTACTTCAGTGTGTCCTGCTAGCCTCGTTCGTCTGATGGGAACGTAAACCGGGTGGTCCTGGCGTATCGGAGTCTGTCCTCCAAGCACGTTAAAGAACCATAGGTATCTAATCGGTAGTAAGCGTCGGACAGGGTTCCTGGATGCCTATGTATCTTTCCTCCTCTCTTTGGGGCGGCTCGAAATAACCTAAAAAACGTGTTGATGAGGCGTTAAACAATAATTAAATTTAAAACTGTCCCATTCCCCTAAACATGCCCTAGCTCCCCCTCGTAGCACCTGATTCAAATTGAGTACTCTGCGCGACTTATTTTTACTTTTTATTTTCTTTCAGGCTGCACGTCATGTGGAAGAAGACTCCATGTACACCACTGAACAGAGTCAATGCTGACGTTTATGTTCGCTTAATTATTTGCTTAATAAAGTATACATATGAAGTAAAATATTGTCTTTATAAATATGTCTTCCACCACAAAGTGGTAGGTGAGACAGATTATATTTGGCCTTTACGTTCGTCCGTCACAAATATTGTCTGCGCTACTTGTTGGATTTTGACGAAACTTTGTAAGAAGCATCAGTATGTGCATATCAAATATTGAAGGTCAAGGGCGCCGTGACCGAATAATGATCATGAAAACCCTTGTCTGCACTGTCCACTTCCCCAGAAGCAAATATCATCAAAATTCATGGTTGAGTGCATTTGGTGAGAGAATGATGCCTTTTGATTTTGATGTCGTTAGGTCAAAGGTCATTGTCACCGTAACATGATAATGTAAAATGTTGTAAACTGTAAGTCCACTTACCCTAAAGCAAATATCATAAACTTAATGGATGGATTGCTTCTGGCGAGAGGGTGATCCTTTTGATTGTGAGTGGGTCAACGGTCAAGGTCACTGACCGGATAATGAAACTCATTGTCCGCACTGTAACTTCTGTTTTCCTGAAGGAAGTCTGTTGAAACGCCATGGGTTGACTGCCTGTTATAAGACTATTGCATCGTTTTAACTGATTTGAGGTTAATATATCAAAGGACAATATAACCCTATACCTTGGCCACAAGGTAACTCCTTATTTACTGAAGCAAATACATGTATCATGAAACTATATGGGTTGACTGCATTTGGTGAGAGAATGACCCCTATTTAGTTCGAGATCAAATGTCAAGGTCACTGATCCGATCATGAAAACTATTGTCCGCAACGTAACTCTATTTTCCCTGAAGTAAATATATTCAAACGTCATGGGTTGACTGCATTTGGTAAGAGTATGATCCCTATTAATATTGAGGTCAGTAAATCTAAGGTCACAAGTCACAGTGACTTGAGAATGAAAAATCGTGTCCGCAATGAAACTCTTTTTTACTTTCTCTAAAGCTAATTTCATAAAACGTCTTACTTTGACTGCCTTTGGTGAAATGATAATCCCTGTTTATTTTGAAGTCAGTAGTTGAAAGGTCCGTTACCATGACCGGAAAATGAAAAGACTTGCCCACACAGTTTTTCCTTTTACCTATAGCAAATTTCATGAAACTTCATTGGTGGACAGTGGAAAGAGGATGATCCGTTTGATTTTTAGGTCAAAGGTCAAGTTCCCTGCTGACATCCATTATCAAACATTTATAAACAAGGATAAGCATATGTAACAACACACATGTTATAATAGTAATGGTATAATATACGAATATTTTCTTGCACAATGTAGAATTCAGTAAAACAAGTGTTTTTTTTTCATCGATACTGTCACCTGTGAACCAAACCACCTGTTGTTAAATTACAGGATTCAACAGTGGCTAAGACATATTCCGAAACCATAAATTAAAAAATATAATATTAAAACAATGGAATTGAATTGGGTTTTAAGGCGCACCAACACATGAAAAGGTTATATGGCGCCTAACAGGCATGAACATGCCAGGCTCATCTTCCATGTACATCGAGGTAAAATATGAAAAATGGGCCTAGAACCTTCTCACCCTGAACTGCAGAGTTGCCGCAAATTCTATCGTAGAAACTCCAGTTACGCTGGAGCCACGTTTATTGTTTTTCTGCCACTGCTCTTTTGATGCGAGCGAGATAGCACCTGAAACAATGCAGGGATCATGATGAAGACCTTTAATGAACATGAACAGAAACTGATAAAATGAACATGAATTTGGGGTGATTCTACTCCTCTGCCTACCCCTCCAAAGGGATCTGCAGTGGCCCTATTCTTTACCCCGTGACCAATCGGGGGCACCCGGGAACCACACGGGGCATATTAAAACAAACGAAACAAACAAAACATGTATTTGATGAAACAGACGTATTCAAATTTTTAAAGGAAAAAAACGCCGCAGAATATAGTAGATTTCAACTGCTGAAACAAACATGTTGTTTTTTTCAGGAAAAATAGTTCTATGAATATAGTATTTATCATCGTTATATATTTTCAGGGAAATGTTTAATATGTCTGTTTTCAAATGCTACAGAACGTAACACACCGTACATGTATATTCAGTATTTACTTTCAATATAGTAGTGAGTATGACTGCGTTCTGGGACCATACAAATAAATATAAAATAATAATATATATATAAATATATATATATATAAAACTATATATGCCTTATAAAGATAACAGACCCGCACTTTTCGGATTCACGCGTACGGTGTTTCACAACACCGCAAACCATTGACACAATTTCATGTCCACATAATTATTTATGTTCTGTAATCTTCGAGTTTACACAAAATCATGTTTGTTACTGACAGTAGCATGTCTGTTACTCGTCAGTCATTTATTTACTTGGTTAAAGGGACACATGCCAATCTTGCTTTCTTTAAAACTCGAGTCGCCCCCTCAGTTTTAAACGAACAGTTAAAAGAATATACTTCTTTCTGCCTGTTAAACTTATATTAGTTTATCGCTTTTTCTGATTTCGAAAATTAACTCTGCAACGTATATTGCCGCCATCATGATTTCATTTTCCGATATACCGTTGCAACATTGTTTGTTAAAATAAATTGGGTACTCTGACATTAACCCTAAGTATGCATAGATCAAACATTTAGTGTAAAATACATAGACACATACATTTTAAATATATGTGTTTACATAACGAAATTATTTAATTGTTTCTGTAGTCGGTCGTATGAATGTCTTTGGTCGGACGGCCCTGTTACTTAATTAGTACTTGTCTCCGTTTATTGAAATTCAACATAGGCTATATACAGAGGAGAGATGTATCTATATAATTTCGTTTTTATTCTCGCTTCTAAAATGACGAAATAAATCTACATAAATACTGTGAATATACTACATCAATAATACAACAACTACTGAACAATGCTGAACAATGCTGAAATCGATTTATCTTAATAAATGAATTTAAAATTCCACAATTTTATTCCGTGCGAACATCGATTTGGAAAGTCGATTCGGCGTATTTAAGCGATTACGGTGTACTTCTTTAATTTTCGGGGGAAAAAAGTACTTGCCTCCGTTTATTATTTTTATTTTACATATCTACAGAGGAAAAATGTATTTACGCGTACATGCTTTTTTTCTAAAATGATGAAATAAATCGAATTTGATTAAAACTGCACATTCGCAGATATATACAACTTAATCAATACGGTATAGAGGGTGGTGGGGGTGGGATGAGGGGCGGGGTTGCAGGGATATTACCGTAATGGTGTCCTTGAGAAAAACTGCGAACATTCTACTCTAATAATTTATTAAATACAGAACAATGTTGAAATCAATATATCTCTTAAAAAGGATTTCATAACTTCATGATTTTATATCCCGCGTGAACATTAACTTCGAAAGGCGATTGTTCATATTTTAGCGAATACGGTGTACTTTGTTAATTTTGGGGGGAAAAAAAGTACTTTTTTCTGATTGACTTTAAATTTTGGATTTTAATAGTAGACATGTCAATGAACACTTTCATAAAAAAAAATCATTCTCGCTGTTAAAACATCATTTTTTCGCCATTTCTCCGGATTCAGAAAATTAGCACTGCAACATATATTTTCACCATTCTCATTTCCTTTCCCGACGTACCGTTGCAATTTGGTTTGTTAAAACCTCTTTTGAACACTCCGGCATAAACCAAAAGCATGTATAGATCAGAATTTTAATCTGGAATGCATGGATACATTCATTTGAAATCTATGTATTGAAATAATGGAATTATTTTATTTCTTGTGTACCCAGTCGCGTCTGTAAATGTATATGCATTATGCCGTCTTTGAGTCCGTGGGTCATGTTAGTTAATTTTGGGGGGAAAATGTACTTGTCTCCGATTTCATTAAAATTTTGCATATGGACAGCGGAAAGATATTTACGCGTACATGCATTTGTTTTTATTCTCGCTTCTAAAATGACGAAATAAATCGGTTTTGATTTAAAAGCGCATTGTCGGCGAATTTAAACCTTAAAACAACCTAAATTCATCCCTTTGAAATATACCTTTAACTATTAATTACACGAAGTGTACATCAATTATGTTCGACCAATGTAGTTTGTGAATATAATTAATTTAATAACGATCTGTTATTATGTTTTGTCATAATCACAGTTTATAGACAAGAGGTGTATAAATCTGACCAGTGACAATTATCCCGATAATGTCATTTTGTTATCGATTTTATCACGTGACCTTGTTTGATAAATATTCCTACGTCATAGAGCTGGCGTTCCTACTGGTAAAGACATATAAACTGCACAGATTCTATTGTTAAAGTATTTTGATCCCGCTTATAGTGTTCAATTTTGATATCTAAATTCACTGCCTGAACCACTCGCTCTCCTTTGCAAACAGGAATATGACACATAGAATTCTTTCGCTGCCTTCTTTATTGAACTTTTTTCATTTTCTACCTTATATAAGAATAAGATCCCCCTTGCCCTTACATGCTACGTTGAACTGCTTTCCCGGGGACTTGTATTTATTTTTAATCTTTGCTGCGTTGATGTTTTCCTAGAATATAATACATTGTTTTCCTAATACTCAGGTATGATACGAAATACATTCTTGTTTCCATACCATATATGTGGTGTATGTTGGGGAGTGTGGGTCGTCAGGAACTCCTGTCTCCTCCTCCAGTTCTGCTAGTGAGACTAGCCATTGTTACGCTTTTGTGACAGCCGACATCGTACTAATGATCCCTATATACTGTTATGAAAAAGTATGCGTATACTACCTGAAATCAGTACATTGTGAACATAAAGGCTCATTTAATAAGGCAGGATAAACAAATGAAAGTCCTTTTAAGTGTACGAACTTTGACAAAAAGGTCAAGTAAAAGACTGTTGAGGTTGGTGATCTTATCTACCCCGCCTCACTAATCGTTTGGACTGCATCTCCTGGTTTGTCTAGAACCAGCATATCATGACCCCTAACGAAAGTGGTCTCTTTCAGTTCTAAAATGATACTTTTAACCAGCCAGGATTTATTTCTTTTAACAAAATGAATTGAAACAACATTGTTGTTTTTTAAATTGATTGTTCAACATACAAATAGTATAACAGCTTCCACAGAACACAGCAAACCACACAACACGCAAAAGGACAATGTTAACAAAGAATAAAGGCATATGACGTCACAATCACAAAAAGGGTTGACAATAGGGCTACCGCCTTGGAATGGTCAGTGGCAAAAATGCCTCTGAGGGTTTCAGCCTGGTTCTAGGGTGAACCAAACCTCACACTTACCCTACTGTCATACAAGAAGAAATCAAATGTTATTTTGATTTATTTTTAGAACAGTGTTTGTTAATACCAGCTTGTTTCAGAAACAAGAATGTCCAGTCAAAATTATGCCCTATATAGTTGTTTTAGGTCACGTTTCTTGTTATTACTAGATTGTGAATCAGGTACACATTTGGAATTTCTCAGACTTTTCTGTATGATACAGTTACTAGACAATAAAGCTAACTCAGACAATGATGATCTGGCACTTTGGAAAAAGCTGAACAATTTGTGTATTGTAATGCTCCGTCGTGAAAGAGGAGCGACCATAAATAAGTTATACTTGTTCGTTCATCCAACTGTCTGTCTGTCCAATTGTCCATCCGTACAAAAAACAATTTACTTTCAAGTTTCCCGTTCAATAATTTGTATGACTGACAGCACTAAGGGGGATATTGGTGTCCATAAACAGTTCTAACTTGAAGACATGCCTTTTTATAGAACCAGACCATCATTCCAAAGGGGCAGTACATACCCAAAAAAATCATGGCCCTAACACATGTGAGATCATATTACTGTAATGAGCTATTCGGGTAAAAATGCAACCAACTGTTTCCTTGTTTCATGGTGGAATGTGAAGCAATAATTTCCCCAATATTCCACCAAGAATAGGTGCCATAAATGTATTGCCTAATACACGGGTACTAAACATTGACTCTATCACATTTTGGAGATATATGAAAACGAGAGTCAATGACACTTCCGAGGTAGTGACAAGGATTAAAATGACAAAATAAAGGTGAGTTCAGATCATCGTTTTCCATAATATCATTAATCCAACGATTTATTTCAAAAATCGGGGAATGCTATTCCAAATATATGTGTTCAAAGTATGTGTATGTTGCAAAAATATTACAAAATATTGTTTCCTATGTTTCCTATAAGAATCGCATTTAGGTCAGTGACCGGGCAATATTGTTTTACTAAAGTGACACAATTGGAAAACAAACGGTAGTGATGATCGAGACTTTGAATATCACAAGTCGCGTCGTTAGACGAGCAAGCGCAAATGGGGACAGCAATTTTTGGTGTCGGATAAGATATGTTAATGACCAATTAAACTCATAGTTATTCGTAGCGGCAAACAATATTGTTCTTAAATAATGATACTTTTCTTAGTAGTTAAATGATTAATTGTAATATGTTTAAACATTCTGTAAGTATTCTATTCAAAACAAGTAGACGACTATTGCTGAATCCTTTCCGTAATCGTAAACGACATTGTGTTGCGGAAATCAGATAAAGCAGACTGATGTAAAACGTATACTAATTTTATCCAGGCGACGAGATCAGTCCCATGGTACCTTGGCAATTAATACGGTATCGGGACTTGTAATTGAAAAATAAAATGCTGCTAGCATCGACGCAACCTCCGCGTCCTCGACCCTAGCTCTGGATCATTGACTCTACCTTTTGCCGAAAATTGGCGATAAATCCGTTGTTCTCTGTTTCTGATAAACCGGTTTAGTACCGAGTAATGATTACATGAAAGGCTTTTCATCTCCACTAAAACAACAGCTGACATTCATAAATAAATAAGAATATGCACAGAAATTGCGATCTGCCGAAGAAAAGACACACACCTTCCAATCTTATAAAATACCTTGGCGTGTTGCAACTTGGACATACTTTGAACACATATAATTGGAATAGCATTCCCCGATTTTTGAAATAAATCGTTGGATTAATGATATTATGAAAAACAACGAGCTGAACTCACATTTATTTTGTCATTTTAATCCTTGTCACTACCTCGGAAGTGTCATTGACTCTCATTTTCATATATCTCCAAAATGTGCTAGAGTTAATGTTTAGTACCCGTGTAATACCCTTTCTTACAAAGCTTCTCATAATTTACCAAAATCAATTACTTGAAGAATTTGAACTTCCTTCATTACACAACTATTAAAGTTGATATGGGATCGATGTGACCTTTCTCGTAATACAAATCCACTTCTGCACATCCACCTCAATCTTTGGAAACAAATCACCAGGGCTCGAATTTAGCACTCGCATCTCGCACTTTGCGAGTTTTGGATATATGAAATTGCAACAGCTGGCAAAATTGTGCAAGCTGCTTTCAAGTTAAGACAATCGCTTAAATGTATGACTTCCCATGTTTCCAAGGATAAAATAATAACTAACAAGTGAAACAAATGCTACTTTGGATTTTTTTAGAAGTTGTTCGACAACATCAACACATCGATGAGCTCCTATTTAACCGTTGTTTTACGTACAAAATAACGGTTATCATTGATACCGTCCAGCAAAATTTTGCCAGCTGCTAACATGACCGAAAAACAATAACAATGTTTTAATTTGCAAAAAATAGCTCTGGTAAAATAAACGTAAATGATTTCATAGTAATGGCCAGTAGATTTCCAACATGGCGAGTTAAAATATTATGCACTGGGCAAAGTTTGCTAGTGCATAACAAAGTTAATTTCTACCTCTGATCACACACAGCTCTTTGCTACTGGAGGTATAGTGGTACACAGAGTTTAATTACCATTGGTGATGTGATACGGGAAATAATTCCCGAGTGAGAAAGATTCTTGCGATATAGAAACAAGTGCGCTTGAGCACGAGTTGCGATAAAGAAACAAGTGCGCTTGCGCACGAGTTTCTAAATCGCAAGAATCTTTCTCCCGAGGGAATTATTTTCCGTATCATGACAACAATGTTAATTAAACTATATTTGTTTTATATTATATATTCTGTGATGAAATTATTTCCAATCGTCTTTTGACACACGTATATTCCTTCTTCTGTCACTCCTTTGGCGACAGCGCGGAGTAATACATAAATATCGTGACGTAACTCACACTGTGTGACGTCACGATATTGCTGCACAGGCACAGGCTGGGACCGTCCTGTAGACGATGATGGCTGGTGTTCACGGGGCATTTCCAACATTTTGTGGTTGCATAGGCATTTTAGGACCACTTACTTCATCAAATTCAGAAGTTTTTAACAGTTCTTTAAACTCCTAAGTAGTTCATAAAATCTGGCTACTGTGCTATCTTGCACACTAGGCTAGATAGCACAGTAGTGGAAGAGATATGTTATAGATTTTCTCAAACTTGGAAATTTCTATAATTCGTCACAGAATGTATAATATAATGGCAGAGCGTTTGCCTTGTAAGAGAAAGGTTCAAGACTGCGCTTGGGAACAGTGTGCCTGTGACCTTGAGCAATAAACCTGTCGTTGCTTGGTCTTTCGATGGGTATGATGTAAACCACTCAATTCCAAGTTCTGGAGGATGTTGCCAACCATAGGAATCTATAGTAGGATTCCTCTATAATTCTATGTCCTTCTCTGGGTCTGCGCTAAATATGTGCGTGCGCACACGTGTGTATTTATCCTCGTTGTATTGCACTGGGCATTTTAGCAAGCAGACCTCTGTTTAAAGTCTCATCTGAAACACTGGTAAGGTGGGAAATACTTTTTAAGTATTTAGATCAAATTTGGTCCTGGCTAGGATAGAATGCGAGTCGCGATGGCGATGCTAATTGCTAACCATTATGTCGCTGCCTGTATCTAAATAACGTAATAATGAGCTGATGTAATAACCTCTTTAATCCATTCAGAACCTAGGACATTACAAGTTTCGTTTCAATTAATTTTTTAATAGGTAAAAAAAAGAAATGCACAAGGATTTGTTTTCTTGAAACAAATATGCCTTGTTATTCAAGTGGTTCCTTCTTTTCCTATCTCACAGGTGCAATGAAGTAAACTTGATTCAAGTCACTTGCGGAACACGTGTCAGGGGAAATCCCCTAGTCTAAATTATAATGCAAGGTCCCTGTCATATTTGACTAGAAAAAGAGTGTGGTGAAAAATGTTGTGATATGTCTTAGTAAATGGTTAACTCTCCACTTCAATATGTAAAGAAAGGCATGCTTGCGTTCTTGTTAAGAAAGATTACACCTTCCTATTCTGGCAATATTGTGTAAACAATATTTTAACCCATTTCATTCAATGTAAATTTCTGGGGGCGTATTATTCTAATCTCATTAAATATTTTGCAAAAGATTTTAAACATTTTCCTTTATTTGACTTACATCATAACTTTAGATAAAAGATTATAGGTCAGCGCATACACCAAAAATAATTTCAATTCTTGAAAGAGAAAAATCTCCAAGTCGAAGACTGCGAGGTGGAATTGTATGTACTGCATACAATGCATGACAGTTTTGCATGTTTTAACGATATTAAAATCATTCAATCTCAAGGTTACAGAAGGACAAACGAATACACTGTAATCATTATATAGACGAAAAATACACAGCGCGGTATAACAACCATACTGTAAACCTGTATATAGAAAAAGAGCCTGATACGACATTGTTGCTCTAATACCTCCATAAGGAAAGGTTTGAAGGATGTCGCAGTAGGAGGGGTAAACAAGAACTATAGCCTTGAATATGGAAATAATGCATACAATAACTGTTGAGGTATAAACTTTAAATCAAGTGCACATTTTATCTCATACAGAAGCATATCATAACCCTCAACATGTTTTTTTTTTAACTAAAAAAAAGCACAATTTGTATACTGATGTAGCAACACGTAATCAGTCACGTTCAAAGTTTTGTCATACATGACTATTTCATTCTGGTAACGGAATTATGTTTAACGGCTCATCAACATAGGCGATCCTTTAAATAAGTCTGGTTTGCTGTGCGCCGACCTACCCATGAAAAGGCAGCTAGCCCGCTACCAAACTTTTTTTTTGAACATTTGGGGGACTTTTTTTTTACATTTTGTTAGGATAGGTGCAAATCGCACCAGTATCAGGTGCATATATTTTTAATTGTATTGCTTATTAAACATAGATAAGACAGATTAAAAAAGATCGTACGTATAACACAGACAGGACTCTTATGTTTTGTAAACAGCTTGCACCACTACCAGAGGATTCGGTAACAACAAATTCCTACCGACCTACCCTACCGACTTTATACTTTTTGGGTCGTAGCACAGCAAACCAATTTTTAAAGTATGATCTGGGATTCCAGGAAATCTGCCTTACTCTAACTAACAGATTCCTGTAATTCTTTAATGTTCTCCGAGGATAAGCCTCTGATACATGGGACCACCCAGTCTATGTCCCAATTAGATGAGGCTAAGAGAAAGTGTGGTACCGGTGAGGGTTGAACCCAGGTCCTCCAATTAAATACCACCGTGCTATCCATTCAGGGCTGGGGTTGGGTATTTCTCCAACAAAAGTTACTCCTGGTCGTCCCAGTAGTTGTTGTACAGCTCTCACCATAAGTAACAGTAGCTGATCATTTCACCAATACCTGACCCTTGATCTGACAGTATAACGGACACTGTAATATTATACCCGGATTTATATCTCATTTACGGTCAACAACATTAACATTTTAATATTTACGCCCACTTAATCAAGTGTGACCAACATCATGTATACAGTTTAAGTTACTGCATTCCTCTCTCAGTTGTCACCATACGTCATTATGCGCAGTTGACTCACTTTTTTTTAATGATTTTACCTTTAAAATGGTATTTACGCATTAAACTTTACCTTCATAAAGTAACTATTGATGACTGCATGCATATCTATCAATTCCATTACGAGTCCCAAACTTTAGAATGTTTACTGAATCCATGATGTACATAAGAATCATGATACCTTCTGCAGCCAGGAGTGTGCAATTATTACAGCACGGCCTTTTGACCCTTTTAGCAACGGCATTCATCATTTTTTCCACAATTAAGGGCGAAAACCTCTTCCCCATTACTGGTAAAAGGCTCTGTACTGATACTCCCCCACCCCCACCCATGCCTGAAATGGTCTATATATATATATAGCATACATTGTAAATATATAACGACCCGTTAGAAGTAAAAGGAGCCATATCACTAAATATTTAATATGCACTTTGTGCGTTATACCTTTATTATTATTTTCAAGGGAATAGAAGGTATGTGTAACTGAAATGAATGTCATCCCTAGTTTCACTACTGCTGTGACCTACTGTCATTAGCCATGTTTTCTAACATCTTCTCACTGCAGCATTTCTGGCTGATGACAACTGACTTTTGAAAGCATTAAAACTACCAGTAAGTTTACACAGGTTGTTAGCACGATTTGTTACCATGACATTTTCATTTATGTTTCAGGAATACTCTTTATACTGAGCTCATCCGTGGGCGAGGGGTTAATGACGTTGCGTTGTAAATCTTCTCGCCTCTCACCGCTGCAGGTTCGAATCCCACTGGGAGTTCGACTTGTGAGAAAGTGTCGATTCTTAGGGACTGTGGGAGGTGTACAATACTGGTTCTACCCAGGAAAGGTGGGTGGTCTGCCTCCACAACAAAGAAATCGACCGTTATAATATTATATAACCTTACCTGTGTTGAAAATGATGTAAAACACCATACAAACAAATGTATATGCAATGTGAGTAAGTGAGGGACACTCATGGCAATTTATTAACATTTTAACGGACTGAAGAACATCCTATTGAGCAAATAGATACGGAGAGTGTGTCTAAGTGTGGCATACTGGTATCCTGCGATAGTGTTGTGCAGTGCGTCATCATGATATGTCGGATGCACAATCAATCAGTCACTATTACTATGATCATGAAGCCACACCAATATCTGCAGTGACAGATGTGCTATCTTATGAACACATCATTCACAGATGATAATTCTGCACTATACTTTTAGGGTTGAACACAAAACTATTGTCTATTTATAAAGTCTGTTTAGTTTGTTTGGTGTTCAACGTGTTTTTTCAGCACATTCTTATCTATGTATGACGGTTGATTTTTCGTGGTAGAGGCAGACCACCCATGCATTTGTTTATTTGTTCGGAATACCCAGACAAAATTTGCTAGACCAGCAGTATTTTTACTAGCTTCGGGCTACCGGACTAGTGCTAATTTCGAGTCCTGAAATGTATGAGTTGGTAACTCTTAATTCGACGGTCCAGTTTTGGGGTGTGGCCTGGTTGGTTAAAGTCGTTTATATTGTGTCTATAGAAATTGGATTCTCAAAATATGTAACTTATATATATCATATATGTATCTATAAATAATAAATAAATAATATTTATATATATATATATTACTTACATATTTTGAGAATTATATTTTATAAATCGCCGTCGGTAGTTTAGAAACGGTCACCATATTGTAAAATTTTGCTGATGTTGGCGGGATAGCTACTTTAAACTAGAGATACAAATTAATGTTGAAACCGTAATGCATTTACAAATTGCAATACGGGCATGGTATATTGCAATATACTTTTGACCGTATTGTAACAATAGTGAAGGCAATGGAAAATAACTTATTTCAAAGATGATTTTTAGAAATCAGTGTTAAACTGAAATAAAATGTGAAGGAAACCTTGAGAATTTACCACGTTAAAAGTTTGAAATATATATGTTAAAATTTCAGACTTGAATGTTGCTAATACTTAACTGAGCCCTGTTCTTGTACCATCAGACAATTCCCTTTACTTTTACATGCAACTTGTTCTAATCTGACTTTCACTTGTCCCAGACAGTCGGAGATGCTAAATGTCGAGCTCTGATAGTTCATTTTACGCATATTCAATTTCAGTTTTTTTTAAGAATCCATGAAAAATCCTATACTTTTATTTGGCACATATACTTTGTTATATATGACCTAAACACCTGGATAGAGTTTTGATCCTGGGCAGAGTTTTGATGAAAGGCTTTGTTGTGTAATTTTGCCGTTACAGTGTTTTTTTTCCTATACTTAGGGAAGATAACCCAAAAATTACCGTTACAATTGGGAATTTTAGCGCGATTTTTCATAAAACTGGGAAAAAATACGTTCATTTAATAATTGTATCTTTAATACTTTTTTCATTACACTAAGGTCAGCAGAGGCATTTAAGTGTTTTATTTTTAGTCACACTAAGGCTTCTTTTTTCTTCTTTTTTTTCAATTGGGAATTTTTGTCTCAAAATTGGGGGGGGGGGGGGGGGGGGGGGTGGGGGTGTGGGGGGGGGAATTATATGTTTGGCATTGGGAATATTACCCAATAACGGCTATAAAAACGGGGGGGGGATTATATGTTTGGCATTGGGAATATAGCCCAATAACGGCTATAAAAACGGCCAAAATAACCACTGCATTATTTGGTGGGTTAGTTTCTTATATTAAAGTAGTTTTGTGAACTGTGCCTTTAAAACTTGACGACTCCTAGGACTTTTTTTTAATTTTATGTAGTAAATAAAACAATACTTACAGTATTTTCAACTTAATTAACAAATTCAATTCAAAGCTGAAACAGTTTGACAATATCCAAACATTTACTAGTGTAGGTTTGTGATTTAAAGGGACACACGGCAATCTGGACATTTTTATCAAGCATTAAACAATTTTGCGGGTGTGGGTGTGTGGGGAGTGGCGGGGATGGTATGCAGGTGTTAGAAGCAACTTACTAAAATGTATTTGCAGACAATGATCATTTTAAGCAACTGAAAAATCATCGGAAATTTGTGAATAATTTCACCTGGTTTGACCTCGCGCCAGTCGCGTTAAAACCCACTTTCAAGGGCGTTTCTTGAAGGCACTTTTTTACATCATTTTGAGCTCGTCAAATTGAATTATTCTAAATGTATGCACGTTATAAAACACAACAATTACCATTCTGGTGTTGCACTATCGTGAACACCGTTCAACTTCAACGCCATGAACGCGGGAATCAAAGTTCAAACGTCATGAAGGATGATCATCGGGCACATCAGAAATCCTCAAAAGTACTTCTCCTGGAAACCCCATCTTATCTCACAAACTAGGTTATGCATCAACCATTGCCACAACTCCCTAGCAGATAGTTGATCACCTGTTATAATTGTTCTGGCCATGTTATTAACAGCTTATTTGTTTTCTGAATGAAATGCCGCCCCAACAAAATAATGTCCGCCATATTTGTTTCTGTTTTTTTTTATGTCGATTTATACGCGTGATGCGGTTATATGTATGATATACGGGATAACAGTATTTGCTTAAACAATTATCATATACTATTTATATATGACCAATGCTGTGTAATAACATCGATTTGTTAATAAATCGACAACAGTAAAGCATATTCCTAGCCAGGTGGCAAAAAACGTCAGTAATCACCATGGGACTATTTACGCGGAGGCCGCATCACAACATACCCCGCCTTACC